>CALNHX010001997.1:0-196879 GCA_940337035.1 Agriotes lineatus | reverse complement strand
TAACTTCACGTTTCTAACAAATTAAATACATTTTCAAATAAAAAAAAATTATCCTGCTGGTAGTAGTAAAGTAAATTTTAGCGGGTCCGCTGAAACCAGGTGCAGATAGGCAACACACACAACGGTATAGTGCCCATAAAGTTGCATACACAACAGTGTAGCGCACATAAAGCTGCATACACAACTGCAGGAGTACGTCGTAAAAATGGCATACTTGCAAAAGCAACCGAATTATGAAAGTGGAGAATCTTCAACAGAAGAGGGAAGAAGAAAACGAGAAGCTGAAATAAGCATGTTCGGCGTAAGTAAAAAGAAGGCTAGATCCCCCCAAAAGGACAATGGAGACGGGGAACTGAAAAATATGATGAGAGAGATAATGAAGGACATAAAAGAAATCAGACGGGATCAAGAACAGGGTCGAGAGGAAATGCAGATGATGAGAGAAGAAATTAAAGATTTAAAGAAGGAACAGCGTGCGTACCATAAAGAAATAGGCAAATTACAACAAGAAAATGCCCAATTAAAATATCAAATGGAGGAGCTACACAAAAAAGTTAACCAACTCGATGGAGCAGAACGTAACTATGAGCGCATGGAAAGGGAAAAACGGAAGAAAAACCTTTTGATAACAGGATTAATCGTGAAAGCAAAAGAAGAAGGAGAATTGAAGAAAGAAATGGAGACTTTCATAGAAGAGAAACTGAAGCTGAAAATTAAACTAGAAACGGCTTACAAGATCAATGAAAAACACTGTGTAATTAAAATGGAAAACATGCAAGAAAAAATAGAAGTATTGAAAAATAAAAGCAAGTTAAGACATGATGAGACACAAAGAAATGTGTACATAAATAATGATCTGACAGTAAAGGAAAGAAATGTGCAGGGTACGATTAGAAAGATGGCGAATGACGAGAAAAAAGCAGGAAAAATTGTGAAAGTCGGCTACAAAAAACTTACAATCAACGGGCAAACACAGGTATGGAGCGAAAAGGAAGAAAAACTTATAGCTACGGATAGTCACAAGAGCAGAATGGCAGAAAAAAAGTAGTAACCCAACGCCAGACAGAAACACAGCTGATGACGGACTTAGAGAGAAACAGGATTATGCGAAATGGATGCGAGCAAAAACAGAAAAAAGAAGTTTTCTATTTAGGTACTTGGAATGTAAGGGGCACGTTTCATGAAGGAGCATTAAAAATTTTAGAAAAAGAAGCTCAAAGGTATCATATAGATATATTAGCAATCCAAGAAACCAAACAAAAAGACAATTTTATAATAGAATTAGAGGAATACATTTTTTTTCAATAGTGGTAATGAGAAAAGAATATTGGGAACAGGTTTTTTAGTTGCCAAAAAATTGAAACATGTAATAAAAAGTTTTAGTCCGATATCGGAAAGAATGTGCCAGCTGGAAATAGAAGTAAATCAGGAACTAATGCATCTGATAAACGTACACGCCCCCACAGAAGAAAAAGAAGATGAAGTTAAAGATGAGTTTTATGAAGAATTAGAACAAAGCTATGATAAAATACAAAAGAAGGAGTACTTAATAATCTTAGGAGATTGCAATGCTAAAATAGGGCGGGAGCAAATATATGCCCCAATAATAGGAGAGCATAGTAAACATAAAAATAGCAATGGAAATGGACAAAAGCTCATAGGATTTGCAGCAGGGAGAAACATGAGAATTATTAGTACGTTTTTTGGACATAAGGAGATTCACAAGGGAACTTGGGTAGTACCAGGAACACAAAAAACCAATCAAATAGACCACGTATTGGTACACCAAAATTTTGCAAACTATATACAGAATGCAAGAAGCTACAGAGGAGCAGATATGGGTACAGATCACTACCTAGTAAGAATAGCAATTAATAAAGAAGTAAAAAGAGCAGAAAGGAATAGAAAAGGAAAGACTGCAGCTTGGAAGGTAGAAGAATTACTAGTAACAGAAAAGAAATTCGCATATCAGCAAAAAATACGGGAAGAATATGTCAATAAGGAAGAAGAAGGAACAGTAGAAGAAGCATGGAGAAACATAGAAGAAATAATAAAGAAAGCAGCAAAAGTGACCATAGGAACAAAAACATGTAAGAAAAGAAATAGGTGGTTTAATGACCAATGTAAGCAAGCATTTCAAAAAAAAAGGAAAGCAAGAGAAAAAATGTTGCAAACGGGATTAAAAGAGGACGAAATAAAATACCACGAGCAAAGGAGGGAAACTCAAAAACTCTTACGAAAATCGAAAAGAGAGTATCATGAAAGAAAATTAAAGCAGATAGAAGACCAATATAAACAAAAGGAAATCCGAAATTTTTACCAAGAAGTAAAGAAGACATACAGAGGAACGCAGCAAACACCATTTCTATTTTGTAAAGACAAGGAAGGAAAGCTGATTGGAGAAGAAAGAAGAATGGTAGAGAGGTGGAAGGAGTACTTCCAAGAATCTTTAGAGGTAGAACAAATGGACATCATTTCGGAAAAAGGAGGAAACAGCAACATAAATGAAGAAGATATCGACAGTCCTTCAAAGGAGGAAATTATACGGATTCTCAAGCAGATCAAAAACAGGAAAAGTGCGGGAGAAAATGGTATAAATGGAGAGCTGATAAAGTATGGAGGCAACGATCTGGAAAATAAGGTGATCCAATTAATACAAAATATATGGCAGAAAGAAAGTATGCCAGACGCATGGAAAAAGGGCATAATTATACCAATTCATAAAAAAGGAGAAAAAACCGACTGCAAAAATTACAGGGGTATTGTACTTTTAGACACCACCTATAAAGTATTAGCAACACTAATAAGAAATAAAATTCAAGAACATGCAGAAAAGGAGGTGGGCGAATATCAAGGAGGTTTTAGAAAAAACCGCTCTGTCACTGACCAAATTTTTACATTAAAGGAGACACAAACGACTTGCTATGAGCATTCAGTAGATATACACGCTTGCTTTATAGATTTTAAACAAGCGTATGACACCGTTAAAAGAGATCAACTATGTAAGATAATGAGAGAATTACAGATACCTAGTAAATTAATACGACTGACAAAAATGACAATATCTAATACCTCCAACAGGGTCAGAGTAAATGGAACTCTTTCATCAAAATTCACAACAAGTAGAGGCTTAAGACAGGGTGACCCTCTCTCGACACTGCTGTTTAATATCGTCTTGGAGGGTATAATAAGAAATAGTGGTATAAATAGAGTAGGAACATTAATAACTAAAAGCCACCAGTGCTTAGCTTACGCCGACGATGTCACCATATTAGCGAGAAGTGTAAAGAAACTAGAAAAGACCGTGAGTAGCCTAGAAGAAAGTGCAAGAGCAGCCGGACTAGAAATCAATGAAAAGAAAAGTAAATATATGGTTATGACAAAGAAAGAAAAACTAGCAGTGAATAAAGAGGTAATTTTTGAGTTAAGGGATGGAAGGGTGTTAAAGCTAGAAGAGGTACATCAGTTCCTATATCTGGGGGTGCTAATAACAGCAGAAGGAAATGAAAATGCAGAAATACAAGTCAGGATAGTGAAAGTGAATTTTTAAAAAATAAACAAGTGTCGCGTAGTGCAAAAGTGCGGGTTTATAAAATAGTGCTTGGGTGATAAACGAGGTAAATCAACATAAACTGCAAGTATGGGAAAGGAAGATATTAAGAAGGATTTATGGAGGCAAAAGGACTGACGAAGGATGGGAGCGTAGAGGAAACAGAGAAGTAGAGGAATTGTATGGTGAAGCATCAATAACACAGTTCATAAAAGCACAGCGAGTGAGATGGTTGGGGCACATAGAAAGATTGCCAAACGACAGAGTAACAAAACACGTACACAGAAATGTACTGCTAGATGATAGAAGAAGAGGGAGGCCACGTACCAGATGGATAAGGCAAGTTTTGAAAGACCTGGAAGACAAAGGAGTGCAGAACTGGAGGACTATAGCAAAGGACCGAAAGATGTGGAAGAAAATCACACAGCGATGGGCCTGAAAGGCCTGTTAAAGCTTATATATATATATACATAACTACTCATGATGAACAACTTTGTAATCAGATAAAATGGTGAACATTGTCTTGACATTGTACGTGCTTTCTTTGGAATTTCTTCTTCTGCGCTTTCCACTAAAAAGACTGTGATTTTGTCTCAATGTCATAACCATAAACACAAGTTTTTGTTAAAATTGGATGCAAATTTGCTGATCAACATGTTCGGTCATTGCGAAGAATTTTGCGACGAACACAGGTCCAGTACCTCATGCATGAAACTCCTGTAATCAGCTCCAAGGTGACGCAACGGGGCACTTAAGTGTGCTAAAATCCTCTCTAAAGCGTAGGTCACTTTGTACATCAAATTTGTTTGTCAAACATCTTAAAACGTGATGTAACTGTTGTAATGTTACATGCAGTCTGCATGTCACATGTATTTATATAAAAGATATCCAGATAGTTAATTTAAAAAAGTTTGTGTACAGTCGTTGGTTGTGAATGGTAACCAGTAAACAAAGAGAAATAATAAACAGAATGATAAAAAAGTTCAATTTGAAACTCGACTCGAGACGGTCATATTAAAACTGATGGTGGTTCAATCTCAACCAATTGGTATTTTCAATAGGGGACTTCTATTTAAGATAGCATGAGACAGAATGATTCTACTCTAGTGTTGTCTTCTGCTACCAGTGGCACCAATATAATGGCAAGAATAACTCTAAATTACTAGTTACTATTGAATATTACTAGTTAAGTTGGCATGTACAAATACAATATAACCTGACTTTCTGTATTCCTTGTTGTTCTGTGCTTTCTGATTCTGTTCCTTGTAATCCCGCCAGTAGCCTGTTTCGTGTGTTTTACTAAAATTGTTTATTCCTTCACCGTATACTCCACTAAAGGAAATTTACATTTACATTTTTTATGGTTAGAGTTTTGTGGTAATGAAAACAACTATAAATTACTTATACCCCCATTTCTTGCGGGTAGATCTAGATTGACAAAAGGGGAGGAAATGTTGACAAAACGAATTGCTAAGGGGTGTATCCATGTTGAACGAGCAATCTAAAGGATCAACATTTTTTTAATACCTAGTTATTAGCAAAACCAATTCAGATTTTCATGTTACCGCTGATATCAAATATATTTAAGTGTGATTTGTTTTTGGTCAATTTTGAGAAACCTTTGGTTACTTGATTGTTTCTACTTGTATTTGTCTATAATAAACTTTAAATTATTTTATTACTAGTTGTTTAATTGATACTATAATAGTTCTTTACTATAGAAGTAGCATAAATAAAACACTGTGCTTTATTTATGACTGAAAGTCAGGTTATGATGTACTTGTACATGCCAGATGCCAACCTAACTAGTAACATTCAATAGTAACTAGTAATTTAGAGTTATTCTTGCCATTATATTGGTGTCACTGGTAGCAAAAGACAACACTAGGGTAGAACTTTTCTCTCACTTGTTTCAAGGTCGTATTTCAGTAGAAGTCCCCTATTGAATTTAATTAAATAATCATTACACAGAAAGTATCTGATAATGATACAAAGTAAATTCAGCAAATCAAACCGTCTATCAAGTCGACATAATTGAAGTGTTTGCAATTTCATATTGAAGTTATATTACCAAGTAAATAACTTACAATATAATTAACGTAGAGCCAGTGTTTACGTGTGTTGTGCATTCAATTGAGAAGTGCTATCTGGAAGATAGCAACACATCCAAAGAGCTTTTTTGAAGGGAGTGGAGATTTCAACCAGCCAGTTACTGTTAGCTGTTCTGCTTCATGTGCTGACGGTGAAACAATAAAAAAGCCAACCTGCGATTGATTACTAATAATAACCAATGGTAGTACAATTGCAGATCAATCCCCTTATCATTTATACACCACGGTAGCTCTGAAATGTTTCTTACTTACCGCAATGGCCTAGCTAGCGTCAAAGTCGATGGCCTTGGGTCGCAGATTTCTATCATCAGCTGAGCTGCTGCAAGCTCTTTTAATAATAGTAAAAAAAAAACACAGGGCGCCAGAAATCACAGATTTCAAGAAATAAATAAAAAAATAACAAACAATTAAGTTTATTAATCAGCAGATCATGTTTGGTGGCAACATCAATAATGCGTCGGAAAATTGTTTATCACAATATTAAATAACCTGAATACAATAAATTATACGTGCTGAAAATGCAACACGCACAGCGGAAATATGTGAACCTCCTTTAGGCTCTTAGATTGAATTTGAATGTAATTCACTGAAGGGATAAGCTTATCACTGTCTGTGTGTATTATCCGTTATCTCGGTAATGATAATAAAATAGCGTGAAGCACTTTTTTTTACAAAATTCTTAATATGTATTCAATTAGTAAAATTATAAATTTGTAAATTGTAAATTAGGGAACAATTGATACATTATGTTTTAGATTTATGAGACACAGATTTATGAATGGTTAGTACATTTCGTTTTAGATTTATAAGGCGTAGTTTTAAATTAGTAAATTATAAACTTGAAGCGTTGTGAAAAAATCGATTCAGCCAATAATTCGTGGGCGTTGAAATAAGACTAACCTGGATTGAAAGAAACGCCGGTGGCATGCGTTGAATTGGTCCAGGATTATCTTAATGTAACAATCACCAACAGCGCAGACCTCGTGGCCAAAGTTGATAAAAGGACAGGCACTCGGTGTTACAGACGGCAAGCCCCCAAAATGGCATTCCAGAGGAAGTTGTGAGGGGTCCAAGATTACCAATTATGATGCCAAATAGCATAACCAGTCGCTCAAAAACGGCGTTTAAAAGAGTTACTCGAAAGTGGTAACTAAAAGCGGTAACTAAAAGCTGATAAGAAAGAGAAATTACTAAAATGGATAACAAGCAATTAGCGTAAACATACCTGATTTAGTTATCAGCTCACTAACGAAATTAATTATTAATGGGTGGTATTTAACAGTCTACCAAATTTACCCAACCTTTTCGTACAAAAAAATACTTTCGTTTCCCAAAAATACTAAATGCTCACCAAAATTAAGAAAATACATAATCTTAGAGCGACAACCAAAAATTGACATCATGCTAGTCTCTTATATTATTTGTTCCTAAAAATAACTTTCGTTGGCTAAAAATGCTAAATGTTCACCAAATTTTATTCCGCATTTAATTCTAACATGATACCCAGATATTTAATTTTCGTCACCGTCTTATATTATTTAGCATTTAAAAAACACTATTTCTTTGGCAAAAATACACAATGTTTACTATATTTTATACCACATTCAATTTCAAAAGTATCCCAGATTTATATTTCTTGTTGGCCTAAATATCACTTATAAGAAAAATCTATCGTGTTTTATTAGGTCTTGTTTATTAATGGAGACATAGAAATAAGTCTGAAGAATTCTTGGAAATAAATCAATATCTTTATATATATATATAATTCTTCTGTACGTCTGTATGTAACTGAACTCTTCCTAACCGGCTGGACCGATTTTGATGAAATTTTTTGTGTTTAAGTGGGTCCCTGGATGGTTTAGATTTACAATTGGACCCGGTACGTGGCGCTGCAATCGGGTTCTAGACAATTAAAAAAAAAATACGAAATTTCTTTTTTAATTTTTTTAAGATTTCTCGCATCAAAACATATAACCCCAAAATTTCACCACCCCCCAATATTTTTTAAAATTAAAAAAAAATCGAAAATTCGAATATCGAAGAAACGTTTGCTGAACCCACTGATAGCAGGCAGCGGACAGGACGTCTGTCGGGTCCGCTAGTATATATATAAAAATCTAACACAAATTTCACAAAACAAAATTGAAAATTAAACTTATTAAGTTTTTTCATACGACAATACACTGGTTACACTCACTGTTAAAGCTACCAAACACAGTGTGCGGCTGCAAGCTGAAGCCTGCAAGAAGTTTGTCTTGAAGCGACAAGGAGAGATGCTCGAGCTTATTTCATTTTGGAGTAACAGAATAATTATTTAACGCACAAGTAGTTTTTTCGAAAAAGACTAAATATAAATGAATAGCGAGAATATTTATTCTGTACAGCACCGGCGCGTAACTTGAGCGTTCTAAATTTGGTGAACATTTAGTAAAATTGGTAGACATATGGAATTTAAAATGTAAGCAATGGTAAAACAATACGCAACATAGCTATTTTAGTGGCGCTGTTCTCATTTTCCGAAGTATAATAATTTGGGTTCCATTAAGATTTTTTGATGTTCATTAAATTTTTTGGTGAACAGCGCTAGGGATGTATGGTTTAATTTGGTGTACATTATATTTGATCCCATTATTAATTAGTGCTGTAGCACGTGGGAATACTTTCGAAGAAGCAAGTTACTTCGACAGAAAGCGAAAATCAAATGGCCCAAAATAATCGAATCGCTGTTCGCTGGCGTAAAGCGATAACAAGTGAATTCGGGAAAACCAAATCTAGCGTCTTCGCGCGGACAAAACTTGATATTATTCGAAATACAGCGAAAATAATTCAAGTGGGAATGTACAGGCTGGCACGGAAAAGAATAAATAAATGGCGAAACAAATAGCAGGAGCTAAAGATTTGTTTCAACGGGATTACATAGTCTGCTGATCAGGTACCCTAAAGCGACGCTAAGGTCAGGGTTTGTTTAATAACTTTTACGAACAACTTTTGGAATACTTCAAGAATATTTAAATTGTGTATTAAATATTAGTGAACTTGTGTTTAGAACTAAGAATTACTATTATTATCTCAATTTTAATAGTGTTCTGAGTACTCGGCGATTTTAGGCAATTATATTTAGAAATTCTACCTTTTGATTTAATTTAAGACTGGGAAATGTGAATTAGGGATTTTGGATTTTAAATATTGATTAAAAGTTATCCAAAACAAACTTGACTATCCTTACGTCATTGAAAAGTCAATAAACATATCTGAATGTCATTAAAATATTTAGAATATCAGTAAAAGACCTGAAAGTAACTATAAAATTTCTTTACAGTAAACAAATATTTAAACAATCAGCTATACTTGTTATTACGAAGCACCATTCAGCTGATGATAAAGAGTATTCATTTAGCTTTACTGACTAGCAGGAGCAATATTTAAAATAATTAGAAAGATATAACTGAACAATATTTGTATGTCAAATATTGACGTTTGTGAGGTAAGTTATTATTTTAATTTATCATATAAATAAGTAATTCAACACCTCAAGCGAGGGTTAATATTACAATTGGCACCTCAAGTGGGGCACTAATATTACAATTGACGCGCAACGTGAGGGTTAATATTACACTGTTTGACGTGATTCTGCGCAGTGTGTCGGTTTTTGAAATTGTGTTTGTGGCTATGTTTAAAAGTTAAATAAAAATTCCTTTGCCCACCCTTGAATAATTTTTAAAGCTACCACCATCTCCATAATTAAATTTTTTGTTTACCATTGATACCATTCCTCGTTCTTGATCGTGCCATTGTAGCCATTTACGGGCCACACTTTTCTAGTTTTTTGCTGTTTCTCATTACACAACGCCATACCTAAACCTACTTATGAAAGCATAATGACTTGTTTTTCCATTTTGAAATAAAAATAATATGAACAATTAACAACTTACGTCCTGAAGGCAGACCATAACCTCACTAATAACAGCTAATTCAAACAGTTGCATACAGCAAGTTTGATGTTGTGACCACACAGTTTGCTAGAATAAACCAGACATTATTGTATGACGTCACGGAATGTGTTTGACAAACAAATTTGATGCAACTAAATCATCATGTGACCTGTGCTTTATAGACCTTCATATTTGACTGCTATGGAAGATATTGTTTTTGGTCTATTGGTCAGATACTTACCGGACAAACCTTGTATAGGTACTTAATTTTTCTTATGCAATGGTTACTACACTAAAGCTTTTCTACAGATTCATTCAAAGTGGTTGCCAAAGCAGTTTTTTCTCTGAGACACGATTTTTGCTGATTTCAACTGCACCGTTTGGTGTAGAAAATGTTTCTGTAAAAATTTTACCTTTATTTTACGAAATAGAAATTAATTAATTAGCTGCTTTGTCAGGACTTGCAATTAGTATTGTTATTCCCAAAACCTCCAAAAACTCTGTTGCTTGTTTTGCCGTATAGGCAGACACGTCGTCATGAAGTCATAATGCAAAACAATTTCCTTTTAAACTGCTTTTCTTTTATTTTGAAAACACTTCTGGCAGACAACCACTACTCCTAAACTAGTTCTAGTAAACTATCGATTTAAAAGAAAATAGTATTCCTCGATTGCTCTTCACTTACCTCAGTGTCTGGTTAATTTTTACAACTCACAACTAAGTGAACTAAATAGCTATGGAATAAAAAGCCAAATAAAGAATACGTAGACATTATATTTTTATTTAAATACTGAATATATACAAAAGTAATAACTTTATGATTTGTTCGTAAAAATTCTGTACCTCATGGCATTTACTTAAATTAAAATTGCTTATTAGCAGTTAGGTAAGTGCGGAGAGTACATACACTTACCTAACGCTGCTTAAGATAAAAATAAGACTGTTAGTGTGACTGAATATTCCTTGTTATTGTGGACGTTTGCCTTATTATAATTACAGATTAATAACGCAACACACACGTGCACCATTATTACTATGAAGAAACCACGATGTTACAAGAAGTTTCGGTAGAAAAATATTTAAAATACTATTAAAATCAAACTATGTGCTGAAGAATCACCAGAGCACATCTCAATTTTCCAACGTTAACACTTGGAGGCTTCTAAGTTGCTTATCCTAAACTCGTTCACTATTTTCAACAAATTTCCGGGTATAATACACAAAGCAATTTACAAAGTAACAAACTAAGAGTAACTATACGCTCACAAACATATACACATACAATTACACGAGTAGTCCTGTTGCTCATGCGGTCTTCATCATAGGAACTAACGCTTCCTAAGTGACGATTCGTAAGAAAGTAATTTAGATTGGTCCGCAGTCGGGCAGGACAGAATGGAATACTGAGGTGTCCTTACGCAATAAATAAAGCGAATAAATAGAATTTAGTAGTCCTAAGAGACCTCGCTTTGGCAGCTCGTGGAAGGTGGGCTTGTAACTCGTATACAAGGTGCGCAGGAGCAACCAGCTCTAAGTCTTAAGAAATGGTGTTGATTAGAACCGCGAATCACAAGAGTCAGTGCTGTTTAAGAGCCGGTGGTGGCATTAGACCCTGTCTTAGTGGGTTAACAATTAAAACACATCAATAAATGCTAGGAAACTAAACGGAAGATTAATAATCTACTCTGCATTTGAAAATGTGGTCCATTTGAAATTGTTCAAATCTAAATCTCCAGTTACAGAAACGTCAAAGGTTTGTGAAATGTCATGATCGTGAGGTTAAGAAAATTCACAACAACAGCTCTGTTCAGTCATAGGAACACTAAAATATCAATCAACAACGGTTGTTCAAACCAAACGAACATTTCGTTTCGTGCCGATAATGTCAATTTTATTAATATGTGAGAGTTTGCACAACAATGCTGTCTGCATTCTGTAATTAACGTGCAGAAGCTTGAAGATTTTAGATGGAAAGCTTTCAATTATCCCATGCACAATCCAGACTTGGCAGTAGATAACCTGGAAGTTATAAAGAAGTGAACGAAGAAACTTTTCAGACGACTCCTGCATAATTTAAATACATAAATTGCTTCAAGATCATTTCAACGGAGTATAATCAAGTTTCTTAGACAAAGCCGTTGCCATGAACTGATCTATTAACTAACAAAAATACTTTCTCTTACAGCTCTAACAATAACCATACAAAACGAAGTCCTAGTCGGGCACCTCCCTGTAGGGTATTTCGGAAGTAACATTGAAGCCTTCAAAGTAATGGGTTAAAAATTCAAAAGTGGGCCTATTTTCGGGCTTGGAGTCCCAACAGTTCAACATAATTTGATAAATTTCATCAGGTATATAGTGTGAGGTAGGTTTGGGCATTCTGTAACCCTTCTCGACTTGTTCTATGACTTCGCGGCCGTGCATACCGGGGTACGGTACTTGCCCGTAAGTGAACAGCTCCATCAGCAGTATTCCATAGGACCAAACGTCGGACTTAATGGAAAACTTCCCGTAAATGATAGCTTCGGGAGCCGTCCACTTCACAGGAAACCGCGAACCCTGCTTGGGGCAGTATTCGTTATCTTCTATGACGCGAGCTAAGCCAAAATCACAGATTTTTGCAATGTTATTTTCACCGATAAGTACGTTACGAGCTGCCAAGTCCCTGTGGATCAGCTGCTTGGACTCTAAATACTCCATGCCGGAAGCCACCTGGAAAGCTATGTAGATTATGTCTTCGAACTCCAGTATCTTGCCCTCTTCCTTCCTCAGGAAGTCGAGCAGGCTGCCCTTGCACATATACTCTTGCACGATGTATATGGGTTCTTCCTTGCTGCAAACAGCATAGAGAGCAACTAATCGCTTATGCCTAAACTTCTTCATGATGGCTGCTTCTTGGAGGAAGGCCTGGGTCGACATGGTTCCCTCCCGCAGGGTCTTGACTGCCACGTCGATGCTGTTCCTCCATTTACCGTAGTAGACTTCGCCGAAGTTGCCGCGACCCAAGCGCCGAATTAGGTGGATTTCATCACGAGAAATCTCCCACTTGTCCCGGAATGTTGGGCCCAAGTCCCACATCTGCGGTTGGGGCTTCGTACAAGGCCTCGAGAGTACATGACATAGACCCCAAGCATTTTCTAAAAGAAAAAATGAAGATATTAATTTGAACGGAAGAGTAACTAAGAGTTTCATGTGTACCGAGCTAGCTGGGTGAACAACAAGGGCAAGTAATTTATAAAAATATAACGCCAGTTAATCTTGAAGGGCAAGAAATACCTACACGTTTCTCACCTAATTGGCGAGTTAAACGTGTATATACCAATGATAGCATAACAGCACTATAATTCCATTTTGTTGATATCACATTACTACACAATCAAGCAGAGATATTTCACTGATACAATATATGTTGTAATTCCGAGTGACCATAAATGATTGTGATTTTTTTTCTTAGGTTGGCACTGTTTATGTTGGTGAAAACTGTAAGTCTATGTCAAAATCGAGGTTAGCACCGAATTCGACATAGACTTACAGTTCCACCAACATAAACAGTGCCAACTTAAGAAAAACAATCACAATCATTATGGTCACCCGGTAGAAAGTGAGATTCTATTGACAGTTTGACTTAATTTATTTCCATTCTACCTTTCGGGTTAGTTTAGAATTAAGTTGAGGGGTACACTTTTCCTCCATACTTCTCGCCACATTCTTCTGTCTTCGGCTATTTTCTCACCTCTTGGATGTCATCCTTGGTCGGCTTTTTACTTTTCCCTTCATTCTCACCCCATAATTTTCCTGTTTATCCATTTTAGTTTTATGTACTATTCTTCACCTATCACTTTTATTATTTGTTATGTGTAAAAAGCGTAATTTGCGTTAGAATTTATTTTGTGCATAAATCTTGGACGTGTAAGCGCTCCTTTATTTGAACGCGATCTTAGTATGAACATAGCCTAATCAGCAGCTCGCATATTACGCTCATAGTCGGTTGTCTGCATTACAGGCAAGCTTTATCAGGTGTTTTTAGCCGTTTGCGATAATGATCGTCTTGTTGAGATCTGAAGGCGCATTTTATGGTCGTTCCCCAGAAAACCCTGATTTCAGGGTGAGTTTGGTTACTTCATTTTCAATTTTGGTAATGTATTACATTTTCCCCGGATGTTCAAAGGCATCGGATTCAGTCTGCTTTGGAAAGCTTTAAGTTTGCACAGGTGGCCGGCCCGGAGTTCACATAAAGCCCGTGTTTGGAGGGTGTATGTTCATTGCTGATGATTTTGAGTGATCCTTGACCCGTTGCTGGCGCAGCTGTCTCTCGCCCAAGCAACCTGTTTTGCCTGCATCTTGGTGTAGTTAAGACAGCTCCTTCCGAAGGCTACATTCGTCTGCGATTTGGTGCAGGTAATTAGCCACTGCCTCTTTGAGCTAAGTATCCAAGCATTGCCGTAGCTTGTTCAAACATTCAGTAATGCCTTTTGATTGTTACGTTTTGACTTGCGTGTTAGTCATTTACGCAGATGCTCTTGGTGGAATCCCTTCAGGGTTCACCAGGCTATGTTAGTTAATGATATTCGTACTACAAGCTCTAGGCGTAGTAATGTAGAGAAATTAAAATAAGAATGCTCGTAGCTTTTTATTGTTGGTTCAATATTGAATTGCTTAATACTTTGAATCTGTTCTCAGTCTGTAGTTTACATTTAAATTAACGTTTTGTGATTATTCTTAGCATACTGTTTGACCTTTGATTACCTGTTTAATTGTGTTAATTCCTAGTATAACATTTATATTTGGGGGCACACCTTTTGCTTAATTCACGTTCTGACATCTCAAGTACTGACTTCCGTGAAAAAGTTTATGTACTGGCTATATTTTGTGACTTCAATGCTAATTAAATATGTTATACTGCTAATGCTTTTATTGTCTGATTTCGTTACTGCTACCTTCTGTATTTCAGATTGCAAACTGCAATTATTTGAGTTTATAAGTTCTCGACGTATATTGGTTGCAATTTAAAGACTTGTTGGCGCTCATTATATTTAATAATTACATCATTTAAAGAACTGCACACCGTCTTCACTGAGTCTAACTGGCAGCCCTCAAATATACTCTCGTAGCGTTGCAATATGTGAAGATATTGAAGATTTTATAGCTAACAAATTTCTCTGGTGTAATCCTTTTCTTGGTTTCATCTACTATACCGCTTCATTCAGTCCTGCTCTTGGTGTATGATCAGATTATTTCTTTCGTTTCCCCCACTTTTTTGGCAGCATTTTTTCAATTTATCCATAACATTTTCCGACTGAAATTATTTGAGTTTATAAGTTCTCGACGTATATTGGTTGCAATTTAAAGACTTGTTGGCGCTCATTATATTTAGTAATTACTAATTACATCATTTAAAGAACTGCACGCCGTCTTCACTGAGTCTAACTGGCAGCCCTCAAATATACTCTCGTAGCGTTGCGATGTGAAGATATTGAAGATTTTATACAATATACAAATTTCTGGTGTAATCCTTTTCGTGGTTTCATCTACTATACCGCTTGATTCAGTCCTGCTCTTGGTGTATGATCAGATTATTTCTTTCGTTTCCCCCACTTTTTTGGCAGCATTTTTTCAATTTGTCCATAACATTTTCCGACTGCAATTATATGAGTTTATAAGTTCTCGACGTATATTGGTCGCCATTTAAAGATTTGTTGGCGCTCATTATATTTAGTAATTACTAATTACATCATTTATTGAACTGCACGCCGTCTTCACTGAGTCTAACTGGCAGCCCTTAAATATACTCTCGTAACGTTGCGATATGTGAAGATATTGAAGATTTTATACAATATACAAATTTCTGGTGTAATCCTTTTCTTGGTTTCATCTACTATACCGCTTGATTCAGTCCTGCTCTTGGTGTATGATCAGATTATTTCTTTCGTTTCCCCCACTTCTTTGGCAACATTTTCCTCTCTAGTTAAGGTTTTTTATGTTTTAAACTTTGCCTGATGTTCTCAATGTTTTTTAATGTTTGATAGAGTAGTTTCTGGTTGTCATAATGATTGTTTGTCATCTTTTCTCAAAATTCTGCCCATGTTTCTTCTTGACTTGGCTGTACCTTAGATTGCTCAGTCTTTGAGGCTGCAGACCTTTATTTTATTTTTTACTTTTAGCTCTATTTCTGTCGTGCTCCAATTTGTTCTTTGCCACACTTCTCTCTATCTGCTTCTGATATTCTCTTTTTAACCTGCTATCAGTGACATCAGTTTGTATGATCTGATTTTTTCTTGTATAATTTTTCTCTTTCCTTTTTCTCGTTTATTTCCCTCTTATTAGGGGAGATCGGGGTAAGATGAGGAACGGGGTAAGATGAGGAACGGGGTAAGATGAGGAAGGGGTTTTATTGAAACAACAAAAGAAGTCGACAAAACTGAATACTAGCGCCATCTAGTGAATTGTATATAGGACTAAAATGTGTAGGTAAAGTAATATTTTAAGACGCAGCTAAGTCACATAACGATAAAGTTTGTTTTTCAATAACGCGGTATAATTTTGTATTTATCGTTTTTAGTGTTTTCCGGATTATTATCAGGTAAATTAATATGTTTATTAAACTGCATGAATTTGTGATTTTAATGTATTGTTGCTCGTGTTGATACCTAACCTCAACAAAGCATTTTTTGTGAAGATCGGGGCAAGTTGACGGGGGTAAAATGACGAACCAAACAGTACAGACACATGCAATTAATCAAACGATTCACAGTTGTTCAAGATGTCACAAAACTGATCAAGAACCTCCTACTGAAGACTGGATTCAATGTTCAGCTTGTTCAACATGATGGCATGAAAACTGTAACCGTTATAGAGAATGTGGTCAGTTTGTATGCGATTTCTGTTATTAGTCATCTTACCCCTATATATTTGTCATCTTACCTACGGGTTGGGGTAAGATGACGAAATTGCATGATTCTTTTTTAATTTTTTCTCACCAAACCTCTTTATTTTTCTTATTAAAATATATATTATTTAGAAGCTAATATAGTATTCTATTTATATATGTAATATTACGTTCTAAATAAATTTCCTTGTACTCAAATATTTCAGTTTTCCTTACTATCGTCATCTTACCCTGATCTCCCCTACTTTGAATTTAGTTTGATCAGAAACTAATCTATAATAGATTTTTCGTTCCCTGTTGTTTGTTATTACTAGATCATTCTCTATAAGTACATAAGGTACATTTTTTTAAAAATCAGCTGTCAGTGTCAAAACTTTATAAAAAACCAGACTGTGTTACCCTACATTCTGTACTTACCAACTGTATAACAGTTTCCCCCATGTCAAAATTGAGGTTATGCCTGTCTAACGTAATTGAAATGTCGAACGTGCATGGTTAAACATTTCACCTCTTCGCAATACCGAATCAGGGCCATTTTTTCACGCTCTGTGAGGGACTGCCCACTACCTTTTTTTTTTTGCAAAGGCATCTTTTCAAATTTTGTGCGTTAATTTTTCAACGCAAACGCAATGACAGTTATGCGGGATGACAGCGCCGATGACCTTGAACGGCTCGACGCTGCCAACCTACATTGTGAAATGCACTATTTGCTACTTTCAATTCCTCATACCAACTTCACAACACTTTGACAGCTGATTTAAAAAAAGACTATAGTTCTATCATTCTATGACCAAGCTCTGTATGTGCAGCAACACGTCTGCTTAGTATTCAAGAGGTCGTGGGTTCGATTCCAACAACCACCTGCGCTGATTCAGTTTTTTAGATGGTTTCCCTGAGTCATCAGAGTACTATCTCTGAGGCGAATGCTGGAGCAGTACTTCTTCACCTTTCCTGGCCTTTCTTCCATTCTCCACCCCTCCCCTCTCTCACCCATTCCCTATTCGTGGCCGAAGAGAGGTGTACGACCCCTATAGCAGCCCGCCTCTTGTTGGGGGAATTGAAACTTTCCTTATTCCTTACCCATTTTAATTTTTATTATTTTCTCCCTCTTCTCCACTCTTCTACTTATATCTCCCATCATTATAATGGTGTTACTTTCAGTATTACCAACTTTGTATTTGCTCATGAAATTTAGATTTTTCTTCTACTTTTGCATCCTCGTTAGGGGCACATCCTATCACTAAGTGATATTTCCCATCTTGGATTTTTATTTGTACTTGTATTATCCTTTCCTTTACATGTTTTATCTCTAGTCTTTTTATTTTTTCTTGATATATCATTATCCCAACGATTTTACTCTCTTATTTTTGTCTGCCCCTGTTCACCACATAACATATTCCTGTGTTACATGCTGCATATCCATTCCATTTATTTTATTAGTTTTATTGCTATTCCTCTTATACTCCAGGATTCAATTTTTTTAATTTAAGTCTTATTCCATTTACTTTCTGATGTTATCATACATTTCATTTCTTCTGCTTCTTCTATTTCTATTCTGTTTTCGTTATGTTGCTGCGCTTAGTTTTCCTTCTGGCCTGTTCCATTTTCACTCTTTACCTTCTACTATTTAGACACCTGCTTCTAATCATTTTTCCTTTATTATTTTCTTCTGTTGCCGTTTTTAACGTTCTTGCTGTATTATGAGTTTATTCTTTGTTAACTCTAACACCCATTTCCAAGGTTTATTTTCATATTAGACCTGTTACTATGATGTTATTTTTGATACTTCTCTTTTCTAATCTTTCTATGTTCGCTTTCATGCTCTTTGTTTCCTTTAAAATCTCTTTATTTTCTTCGTTTAAGATCTCATTTTCTGCTCTTAACTCTTTCAATTACAATTGGTAGGAACCGAGCTCCACACCAACCTTTGGTTCTTAGTGCGACTTTCACTCTGATGATGCAAGCTGCAGTCTTGCGAAACGTTAGTGAATATCGATGCACAAACAGCAAAACAGCCAAATCTGCCTAAGTATCCTCGTTCTCAAGATACTCGAACAACACGAGCCACCAAGGTCGACTTCACAAGGTGCAAGGCATATTAAGCCAGAAAATGCTGGGTGTTCATATACAAATACTACGTGGTTTAAGCCGAAATTCCATGTTAAGAAGAATAACTCGAGTAACCGTGAAAGCCTCAAACAGGATATAATTGGTAGGATTTTTGATCTTCTTTAATCTCTCTCATTTCTTTCACTAATTCTTTCAACATTTCTGTTAGCCTAAATGTATATTTTGTTTCTCTGTCTGATTTCTTACTGGGGTTACTTGTTTTTTTTTTTACTTTTTATAAATTTATAACAGCTCCTCTTTTTTCGTAAGTGACATTCTAGTGACAGTTACTTTTATATGTTCCTGAGTGAATATTTATTTTAAATAATTTGAAGATAACAAAATTAAGAAAGAATTTAATTAAAGAAAAAATATATTTGAGAAATCCATTTAAATTACTTGATAATTTTCAGTGCATACTAGTAGATAAGTTTTTTCCATCTATCCATTGCGAAACTGCCTCAGTTAACTTGGCAAAATCATGAAGATTTCAGTTTCTCTTAAAATTTCTTATTAAAATTAGAAAAACAGTACGATGTAATATTTCAGTTACAGAATATTTAAGAAGTCCTTGAAAAACAATTTTAGGTAAAAAAGCTGCACTGGCTATGGATAACATACGTATATTCTCTACTGTATTGTTATCGTTTGTCTTTTTAACTGCTACAGTTATTAAAAATTGTCTAATGGACAACAGACATGCTGAAATTTATAATACGAAAATATGATTAAATACTTACTCGAATAAGCTTGAACTAATTCCGACAAAGTCAAAAACGTCTTGTTCGTAGAAATATAGTAACCACCATTGTCGAGGGGTTTAATTTTGTAGTGCTTGACGTGGTAGCCCCGGTGCTCTTCCCAATCTTTAACAGATAGGGAATATCCGTGCGGATTGTGCTCCGACGGCCGCACCAGGAAGGTACCCCTGGGGTTTTCCTCTGCCAGCAGCAGCTTATCTGCTTCCTTCCTCGATACGTTCTCAAAAAACCAACTGCAACAAGACAGTGCAGATAACAATACCTCTAATCAATTATTTGAATTTAATTGCGCATCACATGACACATGCAGACAATAGCAACCTACTCTTCGCTCTCTACGCTTAGTTCGGCAGCTACGAAGTTGCCTGGAATGAGTCCTTCTTGGGCAGTGCTCAGATGCACCACGGTCCACCAGTCGCCGTCCGAATCATCGATTACTTGCAGGCGGTCGCCTTTCCTGAATGATACGTCGGTAGCGTCTCGAGCAGTATAGTTGTAAAGGGCTATGACTACGTTTCCTGTTACTGTGGGCCGCGTGGGGGTTGGCCGGGGACGGATGATGTCTACATGGCTTCTTTGAGGGTCTGGCGTGTAACGTGGCTCCAAACCACCCAAGACTTTCACTAGAAAAAAAAAAGACATAATTAGTAAATACAAAGTTACTTATTTTAGAGGGATTGTACAGTTGGAGGGTGAAATATAGAATTATTCAAATAATGATTTTTGAAAAATTCTCAAACAAAGCAACTCTTATAGGTAATTGTTGTTTTTATATACACGTTAGTTTGTGATTTAATATATCACCTTTGCTTAAAAAAAACCATATTGTGTAGATAGAATTAGTAAAAAAGATTACATTCAATCTGGAAAATATTTAATAAAAAGTTGAAGCTCCACAATTACTGGACTTTAATTGCTGTTTTAAACTTGAGCGTTTACTTCAAAACGTCCCTAATTTAAGGTCATATTTGTTTTGTCATATCTGTATATTATACGTAGTGTGTCTAAGATAAAAATTCATACAGAGATTAGATTAAATAAGAGGAAACATGCAGCACCTTAATGGTTATCTCTAAGTGCATTGCACAACTTGTACTTTTATATAGGTAAATTTGCCTATTTTTTTCACCTTTGCCTGTCTGCAACTGTTTGAAAGGTTGTCACTCCATCCAAACAAACATCGAATCACTGTGGGATATAACTACAAAAATATTGTATAAAAAATTACTATAGGACAAAATTAAGAAAAATTCATTACACGGACAGGACGACATTGGCAGCAGCTGATAAAAACTGAAGCGGAATATTAGAGAAATGTAAGCCAACAAAAATGAGGACCAAACGTAACTCCATGGTTTTGTACAGAAGCCAACAAGCAATGTCAAAAAAAAAAGCCTACTTAAAATAGAAGACAGCATAAACTGCAAAACCTTATGACAAATATAAGAAGAATATGACACTAACACACTTGTTAAACAAATTAAGAACAACCAAAAAGAATGGAAAAAGATTTCTACGGATTTCAGAAACAGATGTAGCAGTAGAAAAGAAGAAACGAGCTCAGAAGTACTATTAACGTAACAAAAGAAACCGGGTCTGAACTGAAACACAGCAGCATTATTGGTTAATGATGTGCTTCAAAAATTTAAGAACTAAAAATCCCGTGTCAAGACGATATTACTGATGAGATACTCAAATACGAAACCAACAGTTAATAACTCTAATCTACCAAATCCTCTTCCAACATAGAATGCCACAGCAGCACTACAATCCTATTGTTCAATTATTATTATTATACTAGCTCATTAACCTCAAGCAGTTATGGCTGCTTATTTTCAAAATATGCTTTCACAATCCTTTATTTGGGATGAATGAATTCTCATTGTCGCGATACACCTAACGTCAGGGTTTTCAGGTGGACCCAGATTACGCGTTACACTCACTAAAGGCTCTACTTGAGAAATTAAAGACTTCAGTAGCTTAAAATATGTTTATTTACAAATTATTCGTCTCGGGAGCGATCTGTTCGCTACTGATGTCAGTTAAAATTTGCCTTCACCAAAATTCCTGCTTTTACAGGAAAACTTGCAGGAGGCTATTTAGGTAATGAGGACAAAATCGGTCCCACGCATAATGCCACGTACAAGCCATAATGTTACCATTTAATTCTGGCCCTATTCGACCTGCGAAATTCCTATTACCCATCCAAGGACAGATAATTTGCCAAACTCGCCCTTACATAAATACATTTTATTTTAGACACTAAGCTATGATTAAATAATATTAATTACTAACGACAATTCTCAATATAGGTAGTCTAGTGTTTATTGTGTTACAGTTAGGATTCCTCACACCATATTGCTCTTTCTTCTATCCCTTTAAGTCTTGGTATCTTCTAAAATGTTTGCCGATTCCTTTCTATTTTGACATTTCTCCCTCCAGTTCCTTATTCCTATCTTCTTTTATCATCTTCTACATCATTTAGCCATCTTGTCCTGGGTCTGCCTCTCCTTCTTACTTCAGTTGATGTCCATTCGGTAATTATTCTTATTGCTCGGTTTTTGTCTGCTCTCATTACATGTCCTAACCATTTTATTTTTTGTGATTTCAAGTACTTACGTAATGATGTCTTCTCCTTGCATTTGCTCTATTAATTCGAAGTTCATTCTTGGTTTGAGTTCATTTTCTTCTGTCCATTTGGCCCCCTGTCATCATTATTTTTGTGTATTTTTGTAATTTGTTTTTAATTATTTTTGATAGCACTTTTTAGATTACCTTATTCATTGGTAGTTGGAACATTCTTCTATATCTCCTTTTTTATACATCATGAAAATTACTCCTTTTCTCTATTCTTCTGGCATTTTTTCTTCTCTCCATATCGTGTAAATTAATTCATGCAATTTTTTTGCATAGCAACCTCCCTCCATATTTAAGGTATTCTGTTATTATCACATCGTATCCTGGTGTCTTATTGTTTTTTAAGCTTCTTATTGCTTGTTTTACTTCTTCTAGTGTTGGTTCTTGTGTTATCGTTTGATTTGTTATGATGTCTGCTGGAATGATTGTACTTGTTTAGTTGTCGTTGTTTGTAATATTTTTCCATATATTTTGAATTTCTTTTGCTTCATATCTCGACTTTCCTTGTGCATCTTTGTATCCTCTTGTTTTTATTTCAAAGGTTTTCTTTTCTGTATTCATCTTGTATCTGTTTTATTTTGTTTTCATTCCATTCTCTTTTCTTTTGTTTATATATGTTTCTTGCTACCGTGTTCACTTCTTTATAAAGTTGCTTATCTTCGTCTGTTCTTGATTGTTGCCATTTTATCCATTTTTTGTTTTTTGATTCAGTGACTTCTTTGCATTCTTGATCGTACCATTCTACTGCTGTTGTTAAGATACTATTTTCTATTTTGCTCCATTGATCTTCAATTTTATTTGTATCCTCATTGCAAGTTTGGTGCTGTTGAAGCTTCTGTATTATTCCTTCTACTTTCTGTTGCACTTTTAGCTCTTTTAATTTTTCTACATTCCATTTTTGCTTCTTTTCGTTTGTTGTTTTTTCCCACTCTATACCTTTTTTTTCTCTAACTGTAGCAATTACTAATATGTGGTCTGTGTTTATATTGGTTCCCCTATATAACCTGACATCTTGCATGTTTTTAGCCGTATCTTTGTTTATTAAGACGTGATCAATTTGACTCTTTGCCGTTTGATTTGGGTGGTTCCATATTATTTTGTGTTCCTGTGGATGTGGAAATTTTGTACTAATTATGAATAAATTCATTGTCGCTGCCAAGTACATATTCTATTTCCATTGTTATTACCGGGTGACTATAAATGATTGTGATTTTTTTCTTAGGTTGGCACTGTTTATGTTGGTGGCACTGTAAGTCTATGTCAAATTCGAGGTTAGCAGGTTAGGTTTTGCGTCAGTTTCGACACAGAATGACGCAAAACCTAACCTGCGAACATTGAATTTGACATAGACTTACAGTGCCACCAACATAAAAAGTGCCAACCTAAAAAAAAAAATCGCAATCATTTATAGTCACCCGGTAGTTTCTTTATATATCATATTTTTACCCGCTACTGTTTTTATGTGTTCTTCTGTTCCTATCTGGGCGTTTATATCTCCTAATATTATTACCATGCCGTATTTTGGTGTTTTTTCACACCCATTTTGTAATTCTGCGTAAAACTTCTCTTTTTTGTCATCTTCATCCACTTCTGTTGGTGCATACACACATATTACATAACTCTCCCCGTATTCTAAGTTTTAAAATTCTTTCATTTATTGCTTCAAATTTTATAATGTTCATTTGTTTTTTGTTTACCATGAAACCTGTTCCATTTCTCCCTTTATAGTCTTTTTTATTGATTTATCCTTTACCAGCCCATCTTACTTCCTGCACAGCTATAATGTTGATGTTATAATTCTTTATTGTTTGTGCTAGTTCGATCATTTTTCCAGGTTGTAATAGGTAGTGTTGTTCAATAAGGGTAAAAAAAGTACTAGGAAATTACAGGGGGATAAATCGTCTTCCTCTTTCTCCTGATTCCATTACCCTTCAAAAGGATATGAAAGCATCATGTCAAGTCATTTGTTGCTGCAGCCCACGTCACCCTGTCTTGGGTGTGCTGTGCTGCGTCAGTGATATCCACCTCTGGATTTTCTGCCTTCGATATTTCCCTGTACAATTAGTCTTTCGATTTCACCTTTCCTTCTTGCTGTATGTCCAAAGTAGCATAGTATGTTACGATTTATGAACGTCAACAATATTACGTTTATTTTTAGCCCTTGAAGAATAGAATCGTTTGTTCTGTGGGCCGTCCACGGTATTCAGAGCATCCTCCTATACGCCCACATCTCGAAGGAATTTATTTGATTGGCGTCTACTTTTTTAATTGTTCACGTTTCCGAAGCAAAGTTGCAATTGGAAAAATTTACGATTTTACTAGATGTAATTTTGTGTTTCTTGTTATGCCTGTCTTTCCATATTTTTATTAGCTTTGTTGCAGCAGATCTGGCCATTGCCAGTCATCTACGTATTTCATTTTCGCAACCTCCCTCGTTTGTTATCATAGAGCCTAAGTAGTTGAATTGACTGACCACTTCATCCAGCTACTTGCCTTTCATCGGTTTGATTGTTCCCAGGTCTACCTATTATCATCACTTTTGTTTTCTTGGCATTATGGTTTCCAGTTCTTCTTTGAACGCGGCTATAATCAAAATGTCATCCGCATACCTCAGGTTGTTAATCTTTCTTCCTCCAATTGTCACTCCTCCCTGCCATACATGTAATACTTCGCGCATAATATATTCAGTAATAATAGAACGAGAGGTCAAAATTGTTTTTGTTACCACACCACGTTAGACACCACCTGCTATGGTTATAAAGCCTTACTAAAACAGCGTTTCAACTCTGACACAACAAATCTTTCATAAGCTACACGCCTCTGCCCATTCTGCAGAAGTTTTTAATTCTTAAAACCACGATCAGGCACATAGAGATTAAAAATAATAAAAAAAGGTGTAATATGTTTTGATTTAACCATTGCTTTTGTTTTATTTATTTTACAGGTTGTAATAATATTACAAATAATATTTTCAATATTATTTCGCAAAGGGAAAACCATGTGTGCGAACCTGCAGACAATTGACAGTGTTTAATTCAACATTTTCACATCGTTTTTTATAATAGAAAGAAAAAAATCGTCTTTAATAATTTTACGACTGATCTCCTTTACTTGATCGCACCTCCCGAACAGTCACATCAATTGTATTTATTCAATATTGACAATGGTGTATCATAACACATTTTATAAAAATATGAACTACTGGAATTAACCTCGTACTTGACACTTGTCAAAGTTGATAACTATACTATAAGTGTATAATATAACACAAGCTTAATGAACAGTGCATTTAGTATTTCCTTAATTAGTGTAAGTTGTTATGTTCTGCAACACCAAATTCTACAACTTTAAAGATGATAAACAGGCAGTATATGAGCCAGTAGTACACTTTGTATAACTGGAATGTGGCGATATTACTTATTCACTTGAAATGTGTAGGACAACTGCTTGTAAATTGCATAATATTTTACAGCATACTTTTTCTTTTAACATTTTAAATGCATCATTTTATATATTAAAACATTGTTTATATACACAGTATATTCTCGTTTATCTGAACTTGTTCAGATTTAGCAGTAATCCACCTCTACCGGTGACGTTATTTATTATGACTGTATTGATCATATTACTTTAGCAATGCCGGTATCAAATGGTGCAAAAATGAAATATTACAGACAGTAAGTTATTATACAAACCACGCATGATGCTGTTGTACACGCCATTCTTCCTAACATCTGGAGTGTCCCAAGGTTCTCACTTGAGCCCACTCCTCTTTTTAACATTTATTAATGACAAAATTATGTTACAAATTTGTCAAATTTCTGCTATTTGCAGATGATCTGAAAAGAACGATCACATACTCCTAAAACCATTGGCATATTATCGCAAAAGTCTAAGAAGCCCGGGCCTGTGGAGTAAACTTTCAGGGGGCGCCAAAATGGAGTGATCCATAAAAAATTATTTCATCATTGTCACAAAATATTAATTCCCAGGCATGCACCAAGCTGCTGAGGGTATGTGTATTTTTAAATTCGGCAGAGGTACTTGCGATAGTGGAGCCTGTCTAAGCTCGAACACTACGCTCATTCTCCAGGTGTTCACCTATCCAAGTACTGACCAAGGAAACTGAAGTTTAACTTTTACAAGTGCCGTACAATATGCAACACCACTCAGCCGTACTGCTTGCTGGATTTTTCTAATACTAAGTAAAATACGGCCGAAAAATTTTAAGAGGCTTCTGGCAGCAACCATGGTTTATACGCCGTGCGTAGAACACGATCTGAACACTTTTAATGGACCCTCCCAATACCAATCGGGGGCATTTTGTGCCCAACAGTTATTTTTTTCTAATTATGGTCTAGTTCTAGCTTGTTAAATGTGTTGCCTACCTAGTTGTTACAAGATATAATGAGCAGCCTGTATATTTGATTATTATTTATAACGTTTTACTATTTTTCCGTACTCTTCTTATAATGACTCATAGTTCTTACGTTGCTGATATTGAAAAAATAATACAGATAACATTTGGGGACATTCATGTAAGCATTGATCACTTGTCATGGAGAGTATTTCCCTTACAGAAAGAATAAGTTTCTCAAGAGTTTTTCTGTTTGGGTGTAGAGAGGGGTGTAAGTAGGATAAGACTTAAGGCTAGATAAAGCGTGCTCAGCTTTTTGTTCATGTTTTGAACTTCTTCAGAGAACTAACGCCGTTTCATTATGCCATTACCAGTTTAAGTGTATGCAATAAGTTGTTATGATACAACTACAGTATTTGTTACAGTGGTTAAATAAAAATAAAAATAATGATAAATTTGGAAGATTAATACAACCAAATGTTGAGGGTTTTTTTTAAATAAGATGGGTAGATGTGACAATAAAATAGAAATTGAATATTTTATTTTGATGGTTGAGGTCAACCTTGATAAAAAGTGTAAACCAAGGTTATATTGACAATAATTATGCTTGCTTTAATAATAAGGGATTGTAACATGTAATAGTTAGGACATTTTATATTTTAAGAGGGCAGTAATAATAGTAACCATCAGAGATAAGTTTTTTTTTGTTTGGCAGTCAGAATAACAACTCTTTTTACTAATAAAAACTTGGAAATTATGGATTATTTTGTATAATTGCTTGGTAAAATATGAAAATATAACATTGAAATAATAAGACATTACAATCGGTGAAGAGATTGTGCAATACAGTTAATAAAATACAAAAAAACAAGAAGAATTGGATGGATTTGGATTTAATGGTTCATGTAAGATATAATTAATATTCATTGGTGGTTGTTTGGAAGACGGACCGATCGTTTAGAGGGAAGTTGATGGGAGTATTTACTTGATTTGGACAGTTTCTGTGGGTAGTGCTGGATCCAAAGTACTAGCTGAAGAATAAAGAGGATTAGTTTGGAATCATCTACAATACTGAAACTTACCAGAAGTCTATTGGCGTGGCAGTAATATTAATGAAAGGAGCAGGATCAGATTCTACGGACAGTTGGAGTTTTGACAGGTTAGATGTGGTTTGTGGGGTGACAGAGCAATGTAGTTTTGGCTATTGGAGGAGTAAGCTGTCGTAGTTGCTGACTGTGAGCATTTGGAGATGTGGCATTGGGAACTGTCATATTTGGATAATTGCAGTGACAACTTGAGAAGTGGTCAGGTTTGTTTTAGTTAATTAATATAAAAGCAGGTTTAATTACAAACAATAAAAAGAAAGAGTGAAATAAACAGAATACAGTACTTACTTTGGTGAATTGATTAATTGAAGTGTCATTGTAAAGGATAGTTGTCAATTCTTAATTGAATTTGAAAGTCAAGATGACAGTTAATGTCATTTAGCATTCATAAAAGCACAATTAAGAGTTGAATTTCAATTAATAGATTGGCGAACCCGACCCTGAGTGTCTCAATATTAATATTTAGTTAAAAGTAAAATTG
The DNA here is from genome assembly GCA_940337035.1 of Agriotes lineatus. Taxonomy (NCBI): domain Eukaryota; kingdom Metazoa; phylum Arthropoda; class Insecta; order Coleoptera; family Elateridae; genus Agriotes; species Agriotes lineatus. The sequence goes on along the minus strand of CALNHX010001997.1, from coordinate 168,949 downwards.
ATTTGAACAGAAATAATAGGGCAAATACTAAATAAAATAGGCATATTAAGCATTGAGTATAAGTAATAGCTAATCAAAAGTGGAGCTATCACTATAATATATTTTTCCCTCTGGATGTGACACACCCCTTACTATTACTAATCTTTTGAAATTGATTAATAATTATAAATGAAGACATTTATTGTACAGGTAAAATGCAATAGAACATCACAAAAAATATATGGTAGGTACAAATTCATTCAACTGTCTTTAGCTTCGTTTTCTTTTTTATGTCGACGACCACTTATAACATGCGGGGAGTGCAACGGAGATAATGGGTCGCATTTGACGTGCATTATATTTCCCAGCATGCAAATCTATTGCTGCTGTGAGAAAAACCTGCGCCACGAAAAAATGAGGTAATGTAGACGGTGCAGTTATAGGTATGAGGGTAGCATTTCACAACGTAAAGTGATAGCAAGTATCAGAAATTCTAAAAAAGAGTGGAATATATATCAGTAAAAAGCTATAAAATAATGGAAATCATATATAAAAGATAAACCAGTATAAAAAGTAGTATGAATAGAACAAGAGAAGTCCATAGATTGAAATGAAGCCACGAGACGATTAAGGTTTATGATACATTGGATATTTTGAAAAGTGCAAATAAATACTGTCCAAATTATCCAATAGTTTTAACTATTAAGTTTAATTTAACATATAGATAGAAGAATGACAAAATAATAAAATAAATATAACAGAAGGCACAGTGATAAAAATATACTTTATATTGAAACGATAAGGTTACAGTACGGTCAAATATTCTGAAATGATAGATATCAGCTGAAGAAAAAAAAGAACTACAAGCATTAAACAGACTTAAATAAACAACAGGTAATTATAAACAACTGAAAAAATCCGTAAATATTAAAATAAAAGTGAAAGTGTCAAAGTTTTACAATCATTCAAACTAAATCGAAATCGAAAACAACAAACTGAAGAGCAGAAACGATTTGCAGAGTTTAGACGCGAATGTAAAAAAGTTGCTAGACCAAAATAAAAATGCAGAGTCATGATAGGAGAAACTGGGCAAGCGACAAAACCTTGTAGGAAATTAAAACAACAGTCGGTTACAGCAAACACAGGAAAAGTGTGATACGTGTGGCTTATGGCAGTTGGCAGAATGAAGCAATATAAGAAGTGCTACTGTAATACACGTTCAAGACCAACAATTATGTCATCCGTGAATATAATAAGCTAATGGAAAATATGTAATTATAGTTACTTCATGATGAAAATGAAATTTTAGTGACTACACAGTTTTGTACACACTTTTACGTAAAAATAATTACCAACTTTAAGCTCTGGCTAATAGTACATACTACTGATGCCAAGGAGAAATAACTAAACAGTGAGTTAATCCTAAGGTTTTTAGGGTTTGTTAATTAAGACGCTATAAAAAGAATATTATATATAGAGTTTATGCCCACAGCAGCCCAATTTTTAGGAAAATTTTATATAAGCAACATTTTCTCCTTAATTTAATATTTACTTCTAGCTATTGAGGTCACCATATAGGTCCCGCTAGGGTGCCTTGATGTCAATTTGACATATTTGTCCTTTACCAGGGTATGAACAGATTGTCAGAGTACGGACAGATCATTGCCCCCTCTCACTCTAACGTAATTTAGATAAATACGTCAAATTAACATCAAGGCACCCTAGATCCCGTGACATTTGTGATTCAGAAAAATATAACAAAAACAGGATTTCCAAAAAAGCAAAAATTGATACGATTAAGATCAATTGACAGTGTTGCCACATCTAACCAACTGTTAAAAGTTAAAAGTTTATTGCGAAGCTCCATTTTCACTGGCGTCAATGCAACAATTTAGGAGCTATTGTGTGCAGTGACCCATACTGGCCATACTGATAAAAGCTTATGACTGTTACTTAATTAAGGGTTACCATCGATCCGGATAATGCTGGGCATGTCCTCATTTTTATGAAAAATTGAATAGTCGGTCGGCTATTTCTCCTGTCCAGATTTTTCATAATTTCAATACAAATGGTCATTCTGCAACTTTCGGCTGTAAGATTTTGTGCACGCTTCAAGTTTCCTTTCAAGACAATTACCTTAAAACGATGCTAACGAAGGAAAATATAGCATCTAGTGCAGGGACGAGCAACCTTTTTTTACAACAGGCGAGCTACAAATTTAAAAATGTAAGAAACTTATGATAATACAAACACTGAATGATGAACTCAATTTCTCTCTTTATCAACAAAATAAACCTAGTATAAAAAATTACAGAAACAAAACACTCATAGAAATACATACTATTAAAAAAACGACGCAAGATATATGTGGGAAAAAATTATTTAATGAAAAATAGGGTACAATAAGGCTGCGGGACACTAATAATTTTTAAAAGTCAAAATGTAAAATCTTTGAAGGGCCGCACGAGAAAATTCGGCAGGCTGCGAGTTGCTCATCCCTGATCTAGTGCATTGTTTTTGCAGGAGACAATGCAAACATGAATTGTGAAGGACTTGCTAGGCAAGCAGGAAAAAATATTTACACAAAACTCAAAAGAAAATTTACAATGAAAATATAATAGAAGTTGGCTGCCCAGTCCATATTCTGTATAACTGTTATTAGTAAAGACCGGAAGTTTAGGGAAAATGCCTAAAATTGCTTATTTTGGTGGTTTTTTGATATAACGGCCATTTTAACCTATAAAGATTTGTTTGGTTCTATTTTTAAAGAAATTCCTGTCTTGCACTGTAGTGCAAGCTTAAAAGCTGAACCCACCCTTAAGGTCACAGCAACTACCTGCAGGGAAGCAATAAACCATTCATTGCTGCATTCACCATGCTATTATTCTCAATAGTTGGAAAACCCACTGTTTTTACCCTACTATTGAAGTTAAGTATAGGGTTGATACAATTATTGAAGTTGATGTGTAGCGTCAGTTTTTTAAGATTTTTAATTATTTCTTAATCTAAACAGTCAGAAACAATGAAATAATTCTGCCATTTTGTAAATACAGTTATTTTAACATAGCAAAATGCGATGGCTTTCAATATTTTCCCCCATTGAAAGGGTACTTTTTATCTGAACAGGAATGCCCAGTCCTTTTTAAAAAAAATTGTGAGTAAATTTTCTGAGTTGTATTTACGGCTTTTACATTCAACATATTGTTACGTTTTTACCGTTCGGGCTATTTAAAAATTATACGACGCTTCTTGTATTAAATATTTATTTACATTAAGTAGATTAATTATTATCTACAAACACATAAGAATCATAGAGCCTAGTACAAATTACTTAAACTACAGGCGCTATTTCTATCGATACATTTATTTAATATTTACACTGGTTAAACTTCAACTAAAGTAGGGACAAGAAATCAGACGACGTGCGCCACCAAGCAAATTTTAGTTTAGCTTAAATTGTTAATTTTTCATTGATAATTGATTAAGCTTAAACCAAACGCATGATTTTAAATGAGCTGTAAAGAAGAAAATAAATATCGGTTTTGTAAATCTAATGGTGGTATTTATGACGTCACTAAAATTTGTTTGGTGGCGCACGTCGTCTGATTTCTTGTCCCTACTTTATTTATTTATTTCACTCTTAAGACTAACGATTTATTTCTATTTATATGGTTATATTTATATGGTTATTTATGTCAATAGTTATATGTACACACGGGCTTTTATTTATGTGGGAGCTCTACACGGCTCTATGCCAATTCCGATTGAACTCAGGACTGCGGGAGAACTGCCCGCTATTCCCGCTCGCGAGTATTTATATTGCCAGATAGTTCGTTCTGGAAAACGTCTAGAGTTCGCTCGACCTTTCTGGCAACTCTGACGTGTCACGCGCAAGGTCGTTTCTGGAATGTTCTGGAAGACTGACTCACGCCGTCTCATGCAGCTGCCTCCAAGGTCGTTCTGCAATGCTGTCGCACGGGACGCTGAGTCATATTTCTGGGGCGACGGCCTAGCCCCACGATCGTTACAATATGCACATTTTCCATATGGACATAGCATCCATCAAAAATAAGGATATATTAGTGACGGAAATACATGTAATCGTATCTTATGTGTTGACATCATTAAGAGAAATGTGCACGAAATGTTTTTCCTTTGAAAATAAGATGAAAACTCTATTAGAAAATGTATATCATACATAGAAAATGGACAAAACCATTAGATGAATTCAAGCCCTTCCAATGGATTCTTCTGAATTATTTGAATTTTTCTGATACTAAATTCGATGATTCAATCCATGTTTGAAGTATCTCCAAAATGAAGAAATATAAATTGACAATAAGAAACTTACAGGTGAACTTTGAAATTTAAAACAATTCATTGGACAATCTCAAAATGATCAAGATTTTATAGTTACTGTCAGTAATGGTCTCATTTTTTCAAAATTGCAAAAATCGATTGCTGCTTACAACTCTCGAAAGTTTATCAACTTTATTTCTCTAGTGTGTCGGTGAAACAAATAATAATGCTTAAATATTTTATCTACGACCACCACTAAAAGTAGGCCTTTTAGCGCTAGCTTGTTTCACTAAAAGTGACGTTTTATAGTTTACCGTGGTTAAAGAAATCAGCTGTTTACTTTTAGCCCATGTGCTAAAAGTGAAGTGAGGTTATAAAACTACAATTTCGAACTGGAAGTATAGTTGTAAAGTTATTCTAGTTGCTTCTTGCGTTACAGGTAAAGTGTTTTTGAAATAATTAAAGCGATATGTAATGAATACAGCCAGATGTGGAGTATTAATAATTATATTTCGTAACTGACCTTGACAGTACTGGCTTCGTAAACATTCGCCCGCGCGGCATGACCTACTGTTTATTATGACATAAATTAGAAGTGTCGTAGATGCAAACCTTTGTTAAATCGATTAAATGGATTAATAACAGTAAAATTAAGGTCGTAGATAAAATATTGTAGTCGTTTATGCATGAGACATGAAAATTATGAAACAAAGCCGACTTTTAGCACTTGTTGCATAAATAGCTATTATATCTACTTTGATGTCACAATATGGTTATTATAACACCAAAAACAGTGCTACAATGAAGTCCATTATAGCACTGTTTTTGCATTGTTATTTTCATACGAAAAACATTGAAACAGCCTACCTTGATTCAGACAACTAACAGATTGTCACATTTATGAAATGTCAAAATTAAAAGTTTTTGATGATTTTTTATGCAAAGTAGATAAAATAGTATAGGTATTATACTTGTTTAATAATATACTATTTTTTTAAATTAATTGTGGTACATTTTCTGATTCTTTTCTAGAAAATCAACAACTTTTATCATCTGAAATATATTGTTCTGCTTCATCACAGGAGCCTGAAGTAGAAGAATCCAAAAAATAATATTTGATGTCACAAAGCTTACACTTTTTCTGTTTGTTCCTTGGGTGTGCAATATGTAACGTTTTTGATTTTTTAGTTTAGGTGTGTTTATAGCAATTTACCTAAAATGTTGAAACAAGTATTTGAATTCAAGGAAATAATTGTTACAAAATGCCCTCCTTTTTTGATAAATTTATCATACCTTTATATGACACTCATCTGGAAACTCTACTTAATTATACCATGAGATTAAAAAAAAAGATTCTGAGCAGGCCTTGATATGTGTTATACGTTTGGCAGTACTGAAGTGTATTGTCAGTCTATTTCAAATTCGAGATTAAAAGGTTAAGTTTCGTTTGTTGTTTGACACAGACTGACGTAAAACTTAACCTGCAAATCTCGAATTTGACATAGACTGACAATACACTTCAGTACTATAGTACATATCAAGGCCTGCTCAGAATAATTTTTTTTATCTCATGGTATTATGTAAAGTATTCTCCACAAAATTATGAGCGAGTGTAAACTACTCTGTTTAATATAAATGAGGTGACCAGAAGTTTTGAATCATTTATCTTGCTGTTCTGAAAAATACAATTTCTTCTTATGTACAGTTGGTTTCATTGAAATCGACTATACCTAAAAAGTCAAGTAGATGCATGTTTAACTTTTTTCTAGCATAAATATGGCTTTACTAAATATATCCAGTTACTATTTATTACTTGGCACTTAGAGTAACTACGTAACTATACATACAAGTCACATCCAAAAATTAGGTGTAATCGTTTTCAATGAAACCAACTGTACATGTACATACTTCCAGATGACATCTATTAAAGACTGGTCATGGTCTATGATGTGATAGGTGGATTGGATGGATTAAAGAGGAAGGGTGAACCAAGTTCGCACTTGGACCTCAATCTAGACCCATTATGCTACTTCCAGTTCAATATACAGGGTGTCTCAAAAAGAATGGGACACCGATTAGTCAGAGATTCCTTAGGTTATAATAAGTCGATTAAACCTAATATACCTTAGTACAAAGTCCCTCCAGTAAAAAGTTACAGGGCCTTGAAGTTCAATTTTTTATTTTTTATTTTTTTGTTAATTTCCGCAAATGTAGAGATATCGATTTAAATTTTGGTATACATAGTTACTATTATGTAATGCACTAACACAAAAATTTTCATCAACTAGACTTGACTGTAAGAGGCACTTTACCTATCTTTGAAAACTTTTTTTAGCTTTAACTTCGTTATCTGTAACATTTTTTGAAATTTTAGGTTATCATCTGAAAGAGAATTAAAATACACAAAAATAATGTACTCTTAGTTCATAAGCGTAAAAGCAACCGTTTGCCTTAAAATGCTCATCAAACGTTTTTAGTTGTCATTAAGACGTGCAATTATCAAGTAGCCATGATCACAAAAACAATGGTCATCTATTAAAAAACAATGATAAATCAATTAATGACATTAGTGACATAAGAATTTGTTCTTTTATGTTTAAGAAAATGCCATTACATAACGAATTCTCCAATGCTGCGAGGTTCGTTATGTTGCAGCATTTTTGTAAGCACAAAAGACAAAAAAATGATAACACCAACGTCATTAATTGCTTTCTTGATGTTGTTTACTAGATTACAATCATTATCCATTGTTTTTGTGATCATGGCTACTTGATAATTGCACGTCTTAATGACAACCAAAAACTTTTGATGGGCATTTTAAGGCAAACGGTTGCTTTTAGGCTTAAGAACTAAGTGTAGATTATTTTTGTGCTTTTTCATTCTCTTTCAGACAATAACCTAAAATTTCAAAAAAAGTTACAGATAACGAAGTTAGAGCAAAAAAAGTTTTGAAAGGTAGGTAAAGTGCCTCTTACAGTCAAGTCTGGTTGATCAAAATTTTGGTATTAGTGCATTACATAATAGTAAGCATGTGTACCAAAATTTAAATTGATATCTCTACATTTGCGGAAATTAACAAAAAAATAAAAAATTGAACTTCAAGGCCCTGTAACTTTTTACTGGAGGGACTTTGTACTAAGGTATATTAGGTTTAATCGACTTATTATAACCTACGGAATCTCTGACTAATCGGTGTCCCATTCTTTTTGAGACACCCTGTATAACTTGTGCGTAGTCTTGTTACTCTACATCATAGACCAATCATTAGAGGAGACGGCGTTAATTGTATCCCAATGATGGTCATCAGGTTCAAACTGATCCAGTGAATCTGGAAAAAGTTCTGCTTATCTGCAGATTTGAACCAAGGACTCGTTTCTTAGTAATAGTTGCTTTATATATTTGGAAATTAACACACTTCACTTTTAAACAACGAAAATTACAATATGTTTTATTATCGTTCTTTACTTATTTGGCAATAAAGAGATATGTCACTCTAGATACTCGATCAGACATGATAGCACTGCATATTATCTACTCCGCTAATCATGATAAACAAGGAAAACACATTATTTGTTTTTAATTAAAATGAGATACTATAACTCATCGTTTTATATTTTAAAGTTGTGATTTCCGTTGGTAATACATAAGTACACTAAAATACGTATTTTGTGGCGAAATAATGATCGTATGTAATTAAATGCATTGCACACAATTTTACGTGCCTGAGTGTGTAAGAGTATTTTGTTGTGAATATGCGACATATTCATGAACTTTTATACAAGAATTGACGCATAAATGACACTGACAACTTATTTTTATGACATTAAATAGCTTTCGTTTTTGATACGAAATCTGAAGCTTTTACATTTTTATCTATGACTAGTGAGTCACCCGAACTACGCGTCGGTTCGCTAAATTAAGAGAGATTCATTAATATAAATTAAAAAATGAATGCATCGGCCGGGAATCAAACCCGAGCCGCCCGCGTGATAGGCGAGCACTCTACCTCAGGTCTATCGTAACCCACGTCGACAGGCGCTCCGCTCCGCTACTTAGAGGATTTAATTAAATTAAAACTTGATTCCAATAGTCACGAGTTGCCCAGCAAGCAGTTAAATTTTTAAAAATTGTTTAAGTCACATTCAATTTTTTCCTCCCTATCAAAGCAAACTTGTTATTTAATGTAGTAATCCTAATTTCCATTTAAATTCTAGATTCTATCGTAGAGAAAAATATTCTACGAAACACAGTCGTAAACCTTCTTTAGACACTCGCGGATCTTAAGACACTCGCTACGCTCGTGATTAAAGACTATTAATTTTTTTATCATTTTCCTCTTGGCAAGAAAATCATAATAAAATATAAAAATATAAAAATAAGGTATAAATAAGAAGTAACAAAATATAGCAAAAAAGAGAGTACTCATTACTAAAGAACGGATTATTGTACACTTGAAAACCTTGATTACATGCGCATATTATGCTGGAAAATTCCTGAAAAATATGCAGTAAATATTTGTTTTATGCAGTTAAAAATTATGCATACGCATTATAAATTTTTTGGATAGCTTTATTCATATTTTTACAGGGAGTTATAATTTAACTATTTATCGTAATAATAATAAAATGCTATTTATTTAGCACAAACTATATATTTATAAAATAATATGAAGTATACGCAAATGCAAACATTTTGATAAAATAATACATATTTGAGATAATCATAAATTCATAATAATAATTAGTAAAAAAATAACTAATAGGATTAATGTTCAAGATAATAAAATAACATAGAATTGCTAGACATATGTAATTATTTATTTAAATTGGCAAATTTTCAGCAAATATTAATAAATTAATCTTGTCTGTCAGCTTTATTCCATAGTCTATTGTTATATGTCTCTAGTAAAGTTTTGGAGTTGGTCTGTTAACTTAAGTAATTAGAAATGTTTTTTACATCAAGTCATAATTGGTGCTTTTTTGAATTTTAAAGTTACATGCAGACTTACATCTAGATTAAAATCTTCAACTTTTTTTCACAAAGAACATTATTAATGGTTTTAAATTCTTCGTACCCTTAGTTGTTCTCACAACTTCTAATTTTGCAATTGACGTTACAAGAATTTGTAAATGCGGTGCCAGATCTGTTTTAAGCTATTGAAGATCTACAGTACATATGGCTGAATCTTCATCAAACTCGTTTAATATACCAGCAAATTTTTTGAAATGAGTGCTATAGAAAAAAACTGCTTTTAACCATGTTCCCCATCAAGTAGTTATACATTGTAGCGTATTAGATAGAAGTTCCTCATAACGCTGAATTCTTAAGAGGAGCTTTTGAAAATATCTAATTAAATAATTCACATCATTAAATTCACTTCATATGTATCCTGCTACTCTATTACCACCGTGGGCCAAGCAGGTGACGTGGATTAAATTTGGATAAAACGCTTTTAAGGCAAATAAAAATTATTTACACAGTTAGCAATAGTTGCGTGATTAGTTTTTCTAGTTCTTTCAAGGCGCCGAATGTTCTTCGCTGTTTAGTATCCCAATTAGCAAATTTGCAACATACCTGCCTTTTACATCTGTTGTTTAATCTATTGTAAATCAAATACAATTATCCCCTTCTTGTTGATTTCTTTAATTTCTTTGAAAATTTTAGAGAACTTACCAGAACTCACTGCGCACAAAGTTCGAACGGCATAGGTAAGTATAAGCTATAGACCGTTCTTTGTGTTTCTATCACTGAACTTCAATGGTCTTTACCTGTGAGCAAAACAATTCCTGTGCTATATTTAATCTACGTTGGGGTGCCTTGATGTCAATTTGACGTATTTGTCTTTTACCAAGGTACGAACAGATAGTTGTCCCTCTAACTATAAAGTGCTTTAAGAACAAAAAAGTATGTCAAATAGACATCATGACACCTACGTCACATCCGGTTTAAAGAGTTTTCCCCACATTCCTAAAATGCTATTTTCTTATCTACTAAGTATTCGAATAAGATAAAAAAATAAATATATGCACTAACAACGTTAAATATCTTATAAAATATGCTGTAATATCTCTCACATATGCTCATATATGCAAATATGCCTTAAAACTGCAAAATATGCAGAGAATGCACTATAAAAGTGGTATCAAATAACTGCATTTTTAATGATTGGTGGAAATTTCAACGACCGTTCATCCAGGTATATTACATCTTCATTAGTTCCAAACAGAAAAAAAATGTTTCTAGAAATTTCATAGCCTGTATATCAAAAATGTAGCATGTGTAAACACCTTGCAACGATACGTCTAACAAAGAGGGTTTCAGCTCCTCACAGATTACCAGTTACACTGTCCAAAGGCTCCACTTGAAAAATTAAAGACTTCAAACCGATTAAAATATGTTTATTTACAATTCAGTCGTTTCGTGAGCGATGTGCTCCTGACCAAAGTCAGTTAAAATCTACTGAGCATTACATAATTTAAAAAAAATGTAATTTTCACTTGTTCTGGTTTGGCAATTTGAAACTTTGTTAGCCTTTTAAAAATAATGAGTCATAGAAAAATACAATATAAGTTTTTGTCTGAAAGCTGAAAGAGAGAAGTAAAATAAAGTATAGTAGTCACGATTTTTTTTCAAACAAGAGATTTTTTTGCAGAAATATCCGTTTTCGTGTTTTCTAATTCAGAAAAAGTTGTTGTTTTTTGAAGTGATGAACACCTGTGAGTCTGTTTCCTCTCTACAGCCCATACGGTTTAATCGATCGGCCTCAAAATTTATATCCTCGTTTTTAATATACATTCGGAGTGATTTTTGGTTAAAATCGGCTAACTGGCAGTGGTACACAGTTACGGCCAAAAAAAGTGGGACAGTTCTGCAGTAGCAGTTATTCTTGTTTTATCAACAATATTAACTTGTGGCATTCTTAAGCAAAATCGTATCGTTGACAAATTATTGATGACATTTCTAGAATTACGACTATTACCTATGTTTTTTTTAAAGTACATTTTTAAAAACCAACAATAACTAAATTAAAGCAAAAATTGTTATAAGAGTTGACCCACTTTTTTTTAGCTTAGCTTTAATTTTTCCGTTTTCCGGAAAATATTTATAGCTACTGAATCACCCGAGCTACGCTTCGGTTCGCTAATTTAAGAGAGATTCATTAATATAAATGTAAAAAAGGATGCATCGGCCGGTAATCCACATTCTACCACTGAGCCACGGTGCTTCGATGAATAATGCGCTGCTACGATATGTTTTATCGGACTTCTTCCACTGTCTACAGTCTACACGGTGGGTATCATACGACGTTTCGGGAGTTTGTGATCTACTCCCGTCTTCAGGTGTTCCTGGTTAATCCTGAGAAGGACTGATATTGTACGTCTTTATACGAAAACGCGTGCATACCCGGGGGTTCGAAGCCGGGACCGCTGATCGCTGTGATTACTAGTCTGTCACTTCTCAGGACTAACCAGGAACACCTGAAGACGGGAGTAGATCAAAAACTCCGGAAACGTCGTGTGATAAACACCCTAAACAGTGGTGGACCACTGTCATAAATGACATCATTCAGAGAACAATGCGCTGCTATAATGGTATATGAACAACAGGGGTTCCCTAATTACACGATTTAATTAAAACTTTACCTGGGTAGCAGGTAGACAGTCTCTGTGATCCCGACAGAGACAGCTCTACTTCAGGGAAGCGACCCTGCCCACGCGAGCCTGGGATCTCTCTCACCTCCCAACACGGAGAGGGGCCCATGTCCTAATACCTCGATCCTACCTACAATCGCACACTCCTCCCCACTTCCTCTACCAGGGCACCCTCTTGCCCTCAAGGCGGATGAACCATTTACTGGACAACGGCATGGGATCAGGCAGGCAAACGGAAAACCACCTGATTATTTTTCCAGTGCACATCATGAGGAGTTCAATACAGAGAGAAGATTTGCCGGGCGATCCGGCTAGCAACCGGCGCCAGCTCGAGTCCGGGTCGGCTGGTGTGAAATGGGAGACCGGGCAGATGATTGGGGGCAACCAGACATCATCTGCGAAATCAACTACTGGAAGAGCAAATAAGCTACAATTAAAAAACAAATACTGCGTATCCACATGGAATGTCCGAGGATTGCTACAGACAGGAAAACTATTCATATTGGAACAAGAACTTCTAAAGCAGAAAGTAGACATATGTGGGGTATCGGAGACCCACTGGAAAAGCAGCGGACACTTTATTGCGTCGGCCTACAAAGTGTTCACTTCAGGCGGAGAGAACAAAAGTCACAGCGGAGTAGCTATACTGATCCGCAAAAAATTCGCACAGTATGTACTGGAGTATCTTCCAATTAATGATCGACTAATAACAATCACGCTCAATGCCAAACCGACCAACCTACATATTATCCAGGTCTACATGCCAACTACACAGAGCCCGGACGAAGAAGTAGAAGACCTATACAATCAAATTGAAGCAGTCATCTCAAACATACCCAAAAAAGAACAAGTAATAATATTGGGCGACTGGAACGCCAAAATAGGCAAAAGAGGAAACGAAGAACATCTAAAAAGAATCATCGGAAACTACGGACTAGGTGCACAAAACACTAGAGGAGAACGACTAGTACAATTCGCCACAACTAATGAATTCGCTGTCACGAACACCATGTTCAAAAACCATGCCCGACGACTATCTACTTGGACCTCTCCGGATGGCCGGACTAAGAACCAGATAGACTATATCTTAATCAGAAGAAGATGGAGAACCTCTGTTACAGATGTAAAAGCAAAACCAAGTGCCGACTGCGGATCTGACCACAAACTACTAAGAACAGAATACACAGTCAAATTTAGAAAACCCACAGTGGGAGTAAAAACAACTAAAATATTTCCAAAAGACCCAGAGACATTCCGAGAAGCACTATCTAGCAGCACAATACCACAACCTAAGGGAGATCCGCAACTGACATGGAATGACACGAAGAAATGGATAATAAACGCTGTACACAGCACAAATCCACAAAACGCAGCAGGGAAGCAAAAGCACTGGATGTCTGAGGAAACACTACAACTTGTTGAACAGAGAAGGAAAGTCAGAGCGATAACATCCGATCCATATAAAAAACAAATGCATATAAACCAACTCAATAAACAAATAAAATGCCTAAGCAGAAGGGACAAGAATAGGCACATAACAGAGATATGTACGAAGCTACAACAGCATGCGAACCGCAATGAATCGAGAGAACTGTACAATACAGTTAAATATCTATCAAGGGACTTCAAACCGCAAACTCAAAACATCAGAGATTCACAAGGAAGAACTGTCACCAACCCAGAAGAAATTGCAGAAGTCTGGAAGTGTTACTGCGAAGACTTATACTCTAACACGGACGAAGAACTTGATATACCCGAGTCAATACCGGAAAAGGAGCCAAACATCCTAAGATCAGAGGTTACCGCTGCTCTGAAAAAGCTCAAGAATGGAAAATCCCCTGGCTTCGATGAAATAACTGCCGAAGCACTCAAAGAGCTAGACCACACCGGGATAGAATTAATACATAACATATGCCAAGAAATATGGAATACGGGAAAGTGGCCATCAGACTGGTGTAAATCTATATTTATACCAATATTCAAAAAAGGCTCCCCATCTGAATGCAAGAACTACCGCACAATAGCATTAATATCCCACGCTAGCAAAGTCATGCTGACCATCATCAACGAACGGATGAAACCCCTCCTCCTCCCGCAGATTTCCAAAACACAGTCAGGATTCATGCCTGGCAAAGGCACACGGGAGCAAATCCTAAACCTTCGTCAAATAGTTGAAAAATCTCTCGAATTTAACATGGAAACATACTTATGCTTTGTGGACTATTCTAAGGCGTTCGACACAGTACAATGGACCGCCTTGAAAGATATACTACTGAAGATGGCAGTCCCAGAACACCTGGTCTGGCTACTCTGCAACTTGTATAAGAATAACACAACCACAGTACGAGTCGGTAACAAATACTCAAAAGACTTTAACCTTAGGGCCGGGGTACGCCAAGGGTGCATCATTTCCCCACTACTTTTTAACATATACAGTGAACATATAATGCGTGAAACCTTTGACGAATGGCAAGGCGGAGTAACGATAGGGGGCTACAGAATCAATAACCTGCGCTACGCGGACGACACAGTAGTACTAGCGACCTCAAAAGAAGAACTACAACATATTATGAGCAGGCTCAAAGAAACAAGTGAAAGATACGGCCTTAAGCTAAATCCAGATAAAACAAAAGTCATGGTCATCGACAGGGCGAGAAACAACCAACCCGAAATTGGAATGATCGCAGGATACAAAACAGTTAGCCAATTCAATTATCTAGGCTCAATAATAACCAACAACGGGAGTTGCAAAGAGGAAATCCGCAGACGCCTTGCGATGGGTAGAACAGCAACAGTCAAATTGACCAAAATATGGAAAAACACCAGTATCACAAGAAACACCAAACTGCGACTCGTTAAATCCCTCATATTCCCCATTGCCACTTATGCGTCAGAGACTTGGACCGTCCAGAAAACAGATGCCAAGAGAATAAGTGCTTTCGAAATGTGGGTATATCAAAGAATTTTACGAATACCTTGGACTGCATACCGTACGAATGCCTCAGTCCTAGAGGAACTAAATACGACAAAAAGACTCATAACAACAATAAGCAGAAACATTCTTCGATACTTTGGCCACGTAGTAAGAGGTGAGGACACCATGGAACGACTAATTGTGGAAGGCAATGTTGAAGGCAAAAGAGCGAGAGGACGGTTTCCCACGCGATGGACGGACCAGATCAAATCAGCCACGGGATACACATTTGAAGAAGCAACCCACCAAGCGCAAGACAGAACAACATGGTCCGAAAAGATAGCGCAAACATCATGATGCCACCACGTCCTTACGAAGGATGATGGACAGAGGAGGAGGACCTGTTCGTACTTTTTTTCAAAATAAAAGCCGGCCTACGATCTAAGTCTAAAAATTATTAAAATTTTAAGCCATCATACAACTTAATCGGTCCAGTATCTTCGGAGGAGATAGCAAACAAAGAAACATACAAACAAAGAGACCGCAACGATTTTATGTCATAGGATTGTATGATAAAAATTAGATTGTATAAAACAAGATCATAATTGTGCAATGATCTGCAACTTTTGTTTAAAAAGTTTTTTGTAAGTGCAGTTTTTGGAAAAATAGCAAAACTGTTTTCGGACGAAAGTCGAAACATTTATAATGGAAATATAATTTTAAAAAACCCTATTATATATTACCTAATTGTCTATAACTTTTGGCAAAAAAAGTTTTTTTGTAAGAAATATAGTTTGTGAAAAAATCGCAAAATTAAATTTTCACAAAAATTTCCTGGACGTCCAAAAACAATGGAAATAGAAATTTTGAAAACTGTCATATATCATGTCATTATATATAACTTATGTGCCCCTCCACCACAGTATGGAGTTTTTAAGTGGGTAACTACGCTAGTAAACAACTATTTCAGCAATCTACTCCATTTATGACAACATCTATGACGCGGTACGTATCAGCCAATGAAAGCCATTCAAGTAATTTTAGTGGGAATTTTAAAATGTGGATATTAACGTCTATTAGAAACATTAGAAGTGGTTCAATACTTTAACAAAATATTTGTCTCATATTACCAATTTTTCGATAAGCGTACAGATGAGGTAAATATTTAGTTTTTACGCCACACTGTTTTCAGTTTAACGCAGGGGAAGGTTATTAAGCTCCAAACCACTTATCCCAGACCCCACTTCTGATTTCCATTCGAGCTCACCAAATCGAGATTTTCCATTCCGGCGATCACAACGCATTTGGAATTAAAGACGAGCTGGGAGCATTTGCACACCGCTATATGCTCGGATGTGCACCAACAAACAATAAATAAACAACGCGACCTCAATAATCTTCTATACAGAGACTCTTCGAGCGGTACCTAATTGCCTGCTATTAATCAAAGCATCGCCGTGCAGAGCAGCAACTGGTGGGTTGCCAGCATAGGCGTTGCTTGAAGGGGGGATATGGTGACTTATGTTTATAAAAACTCAGCCAAAAACGGATGAAAATTACTCACTGAAAAAATAAAACTAGCACATCTGGAGGAGCTGTATTAGCTTTGCCCTTCCTTGGCACGCCAATGGTTTGGTTTACGGGTTTAAGGCACTCACCGTCGTTTCCAGGGGTCTTGAGTCCGGTGTAGATGCTGCGAGGTTCCACATCTTGGCGTTTGCTGCAGCACTGGTTGCCCATGGCGCCGTCCTCGAGGTCACTACCAGTGGTCGGCGACCAGGTTCATCTGCAACACCCACTGCGTTTCAATTCTGTATCGGCGGATGCTAATCGCGTCACGCGAATATTGCGTTTATATGTAGGTAACAATTAGCCTGGACCAGCGAACAGTTAATCAGGAGGCGTTTATATGATGGGATTGGCACGGAGACCGATTCAAAATAGATATAAATACAGAAAATTGCTGACGGTGAGGTGGAGTACAAGCGTGAATATTTAATTTACTACGTTTACGATTCTGTGTGAATTTATAACTAAGGATGGCATTTACTAGTATGTATTTGGAAATTATCTCTAAGATACCTGATACTTCACATGCCTACATCTTCCCAAAAAAAAAAAATATACGTCGATTCCTAAACAGCTAATTGCTTAAGTTATGTTTCCATAAGCTCACATAAATTATTTCCAATTCTTTTATAGCTTCTAAAAGTGTTTTGAAAAGAAGGGGACACCGTTTAGAGGGGTTCTATTCTCATCAAAATAAACATATAGAGCCAATCATGCTTTAGTAAACAATGCAACTTAGAAATTACGCGCCTGGGAAGTTGAATTTTGATTTTTGGATCTTTTGCAATTCAAAAACTACTTATCGGATCAAGTTCACATATGAAGTGATATGGTTTCATTTATTCTCTCAAAGCTTCTTGTAAGAAGAATTATACCTACGTATGGGGGGGGGGGGGGACAACTAGTACAACTAGTCGCTGGTAACACCAACGTTTAGGCTACGTTTCAATGACGTTGTGGTTACGTAGCGACGACGTTGCGGCTTCGTAGCCGCGACTTTCACGGAGCTTTACTAGTCTTTTAAATTAGCGTTTCTTGCTTTATTTTCCAACTGATTTTGTTATACTTATGTTTCATTCCTCCTTGATCCTTTGGCAATTTCCTTAACTGAAACTACATCGAATACCATAAAAGTAATATTAAGAGAGCACAACTTGTGCTCTTTCCCAATGGACAAAATTAAAACAAATGCAAGTTTACTGACAAACGCAATTATATGTCCAAATTAAACAACGCGCCACTCAAATTTGCATTTAAAAATTATTTACTTTTACAATATTTAACATCAAGCGAGTGTATGAAATTCTAGATGCTAAAAACTTTTTTTTGTTCTTTGACGCTTTAAACTAATTATTACGTATTCATTTATTATATTTGGTACAGCAACAATAATCAATAATTTTTTTAAACTATTGTGACCTGAAAGCCATTTATTTAAATATTGGCATCTTAAGTTTTGCCCATAAAAATGGCGTATTTCTGAAAAAAAAAACTTTTAGCCGTTTTAACCAATAAATAAAACTTGGAAGTAATTGACGATAGTGGAAACTGCTAATATGTAACTTTAGAGTCCCGGCAGAGTTGTGACTACCACAAACTGCCTATTCAAAGTTCCCGTTACCACTTCATCGTTCCACGTAGAACTTTAACCACTATCTAGTTTTTAATATCACATTTTCTTCAGATAACCAGTGTCGCACACAGTGTTTATGTGTTTATACTAATGAAACGTAGAAGAAAAGCTTCAATTTTACCTTAAGACGTCAATATTTTAAAGAGCCATACTGTCGTGGACTTATCTACATTTCTACACTCTACATTACTGCCTTTGGTCACTACATGGTGAAGTTTACTTCGTAGTGAATTTATGAGGTGACACGCACGTTATAATAACCGTGCACAGTGACGTTACGTTCTATAGGTAGCGGAAACGTTATTAACATTAACAAATATTGATTATAAGTTTTACGACTTCGTGATAATGTAGGTCTACAGAAGGACGCGGTAACTATCAAACCTACTTAAAAGTAGTTGCAACTGTGAAGCCGCATTTTAGTAGCATGAATCAGTCGCTGCTATTATTGTTAGCTACCTTGTAGTTCTTAAAACTTTAAGGTCGTCCCAAAGATAACTACGATGTTTCTAATACCGGGAAAGCTGCGTACAAATCATATACAGTTAGAAAGTAACCCTAGTGGAAAAAACTGCGTGGCAGTAATGATAAATTGGTCAAATGAAGTTATTTATACATCAAAGTCATAGTTTTAGTGGCGGTCCCGTAATAAATAGTTACTCATTCGAGGTTCATGTCTCAGTTACGGGTACTTTGGTGCTAGTGGGAGGAGAGGGGCATACTATCTACCCTACTTTCACATGTCATTAATGGTTACTATGGTCAGAACCATAGTCTTAGTATGATGTTTAAGTGTTTACTTTCGTAGATTCAGCTATATCGAATGTCTCTTTTTCCATTTCTCTAGGTATATGAAGAACTCACTGATATGAAAAGACATACAGGCATACAAGATAATTCGATTATATCATTATCGTTTTGCGCTACAGTCCGTTACAGGCCTTGACCAATTCAATGATCCGCCATTCTGTTCGATTGTCTGCGTTTTGTCCCCAGTTTGTGCGTAGTCGCCCTAGTGTTTTTCTACGTTCAGGTCAGTACAGTTATTTTCTTAAGCCACTCGATTTTAATGGTCTTTACAATATCCCCGCCTCCAAATAATACGTACAACTCATGGTTATTATCTTATTATACCTTCTACGCCATTTGTTGTCTTCGTTGATTTCGTCCTACATTCTTCGTAGAACTTTCCTTTCAGATAACCAATATGTAGTGGATATTAACACCAATTTAATAAAACTTAATGTACGTTCACGATACACAATGCAATGAACGAATAAGTATACAATAACTGCGCGAATTCAAACTTGCGCGCCAACAGTGAATCCTGGACGTTTTGTTAGCGCTCGACGGAAGACCGTCAGCCCGGCGCGGCGTAGGAAAAATTTCTATCGATTCTTGCTCCTACCCCATTGCGTATGCTGAAGGATTTACGACCCCTAGCTCGTCTGCCGGATGGTTTAGAATTCCCTATTCTACGGATGCGCCAAAGGGCCATTGTGCCTTCGAGGGTGGATTATCGTTGGCGAACTGCGCTAGCGGCTTCTTTGTGTCCACTCTTGCGTTGTCGAGTGTTTTACGACAATCCTTTTTTTACAGCAATAACTCGTCCGACGAGGCGAATTCCCTACAGCTCGCGTTAATTGAACGAATTATTCGAACATTGTGTCGTCAGAGCTTGTCTTATTCTTGCGGCCCTTGTCAACTGTAAGCGAACCTCCTGCTGACATACGGCGGTCAGGTCTTCAACGGATATTGCTCACTCTTGGAGGTACTCGCTGTTTCCTCCAGTCCCTAATGTCCCCAAAAACCTCGATATTGTATGTGACTTTGTCTTATCCGTGGCCGATGGCCGTGGGCGTTTTACACACATTTATTTCCTTCTGGCCTCATATTTCTTGATTTATTATCCAGCGCAAAAAAACCTTTTGTATATAGTACGGACCCTCTAATGATGTCTATGTCTTTAGAATATGCTAGGATTTGAATAGATTTGATGTATATTTGTGTCTGATGTTTCAATTTTGGATTCTGTAATTCGTTTTTCCACATTTCGAGAACCAGGTTGAATAGACATGATAAAACTGAAAACTGAATATCATATCATCGCAGCATTTTATTGTAAAAGCAAAATTATTTTTTAAAGTACTTTGTAGCAGAATCCTGACTTAACTAACCGAATTTGAATATAGGCATGTTGCGTTAATCGTCTTATTTTAGGGACACCTGGTATAAAACAGATTTTTTTAGTTAGCCCTACAGGATTTTAAATTCCCGCTTGTTTTTGAAACTCAATTTTCCAAATTCGATAGCAAGTTAAGTAGAATAACTTGACAATGACTTCACGGATTATTTATGTGTTGGTTACGCTATGTTTAGTACAGAATGTTTAATTCGAAACTCAGATTTATCGCCTACGAAATGGAACACCTTGTAAATAATATTAATAACATTAGCAATTTTTCTTACTAGAGAAAATTCTGAAAAAGAAGCTGAATAACTCAAAAACCCACATCCACTACGTGACTCGATTAATTTTTGACAAGCATACGAAATATCGGACTAGCATCTGACATCAAACTAATAGCTACCACAAAAACAAATGTTTATATTTTAAAACAGTTTTGAGATAACGCGATTAATTTCTGAAATTTACTCCAACATAAACTGAAATATAATTTCAGTACGTTCAACTTTCGGTCATTCATCAGAGGTAGGTAGGTAGGTAGCAACATGATCGGAAAGGTTTGTTTTATGCTCTTATTATAAGAAAATTGTAGATATTTACTGTCTGCATTGGATATATGTACTCATTTTTTAAAAGAATCTAATGGGCGCCCCCTTACGAAAAACAAAAATGTTGTCGACACAATTTAATAATTTTGAGGGGTTTAAAATTAAAAAAAAACGCTAAATTCTAGGAACAAGGCCCTTCTCCCATTTCGAAAAAGCAGAAAAAATATCTTCGAGCCTATTCTGAGTCAATATAGTCAGTGTTGAATCTACAGTGTTAAAAAATGAAACATCCAGAAATTGAAAATACTAGATAGCACATAAATGGAATGATGTATGTTAGGCATAAGTCTGACAGATAAAATACGAGTAAGACAAAGAACAGGGCTACAAGATGTGACGTAGAAAGCAAAACATGGAGCTGGGCCGGACATCTACTGTAAGGGTCGAGTACGCGCGAACACTACCTTCTATTTTATTTTCAGGAAGGACAGTGCGACTCCTAAGTTTAATACGCAGCTAGATGTAAAGAATTATTTGTAGTTATAGGCGAAATATGATAAACCTTAACGAAAGATTTCGTTTGTTTTGAATAAGGTGTAAGCCGATATTTTTTGCAGCTGTTAGGGATTTATCGAGCCTGGACTGATAACACGATCTTTTTAGCACATGGCCTAACAGAGCCGAAAGCGATGCTAAATTATAACAGGAGGATTAGGCTAAATTACGATACGGCGGTGAAAATATAGCCGAAAACTGCGAGGTAATTTAGCTTAAAACTTATGGGATTGTTATAAAACGAAATAATACGCGGTGATGACAGTTTCGGGATATTCTAATTTAAAATTTGATTAGAAAACGATTAACCAGTTGTGGGGTTTGGAAGGGCAGCCACCAAGTAGTATAGGGCTTCTCTGGCAACAAAATTTAGGTTTTTGTCATTGGTTGCCCGCTTGGCGACTCCGACTTGGTTTTCGTAAGTTGTATAAAACGCATCTGAAAGGGACTACAAAGGGAAGAAAAAGCAAGGTCTGATGCATGTAGTAGTTCTGCCAATAATCCGGAGAACGGATGTAACAGATCAGAACTTGTCGAACTCTTACTTCTCTAAGTGGCTAACAATCTGACACCGCAGTATCTTAACTGTTACTAAGATTGTGGGTACATGGTACATCCTTTAAGTACAATATTCATTACGAAGGTTGGCAATCATCATGGCTATTATTTTTGAGACCGTCGATTTAAATAGCGGACTAGTATTACAGTTGAACCAATCCCTCAGATTTCGCAGCCATGAGTGGCGTCTCCTCCCCACACTTCTTCGTCTTGTATTTTCCCTTGCATTATCGGCTGTAGTAAATGGTATTTCTCCACCCTTCATAACATGTCCCACTCATCCTGGCTTCTCTTTCCAAGCAAATATGTAAGAGTGTCGGTATATACAGAAAGACCTCCATAGCAGCAGTGGGGATGATTGACATAGCATTTGTAATGGTTAGTCATTCTTCGTGCTGAAGTTTATTCTTAACAGTGCCTTGGCCTTTCCCATCAGACAATACAGCAATATGTTTTCATGTGTCTTGTTATAGCCAAAACATGTTTTAGGGCTAATAACCGCAAGCCTTTTATCGAGCGTTACACCTACTCATTTAGCTTCTACAAATAGTAATCATAATACATAAAGAGAGGTCTATTGATACTACTGGAGTTTTGCTGGTGATCACAGTCACAAATGGTTCTTAAGGTGTTCTGAAGAAAACTCCTAAGATTACTAAATCATCAATATAAGTGTGTACTTCAACACCTAATGTCACTCATGAATTGATCCATAAAAAGTAAACTGCTTATAAACCTTTACAACTTTGAATAAAACTATTGTTCTAATTTACCTTAATAACATGGAAAACTCCAGGCGATTTAATTTTCTAACTGTCGTAGCATCTTTTTGGTAGAAAATCTCGACTGTCTTCACCAAAAAACGCGAGCAACAAAGCCGAAACGAAACCTATTCATACACGATTTGCAGTTTTCTAATTAGAAATGTTAAGATAGCACTAGTTCCATCCCACGCGAGTGCAATTTTTGTAAAAGCCATTAAAAGCCAACCTAAAGCAGCGCAATCTGAAATAATTTCGGCTTATCAACCGATTTCTAACATGCGTCCCGAAATTCAGTTTGGCAACAAACACGAATAATCGATATTTTCAACAATAGCCTTAATAAAGCCCCGGACTGACGCAAGTAGAACAAATACCAGAAATCGTGGAACTAAAAATATTTGCGCCAATTATTTAATTGAAGTCGTGATCACGATTCGAACGGTTTCCGTTCGGATTGTCAGCGGCGAATCGCTATTTCGGATTTATTAGCATCCTGATTAGCCGGCCGAAAAAATCAGCCCCTGTGATGAAAATAGGATCTGGCATTTGCAACCTTTCATTTTCTTCTTTTGCCATTCGACGCATTTAACTGGATGCATCAGTAGGATTGGTTCATTAGCACGTTTTATTGGTAAAATAGAAGTTTTATTTGCAATTAAAGTAAAAATTGCACAACTTCCTGCAGTGAAATTAATATAAAATGAACATTTCCTACTTTATCGATCAGTATACACCAGCAATCAGAAACGCAAGTTGATGTGAATCTGTTTGAAACAAACTGCTACTCCTGTTAAAACTACATTTAAATTAAATGAATTTATGACGTAGCAGCGCATAGAATGTAGTGACGTCATTAATGACTATTTAAAGGGGAACAAGCAAAGAACTTTTTGCAGTTAGTATGTATCAAGCTATCTTCTGTGGCATTGTTTTTAGAAAAAATAATTCTTAAACAAATTCGGGCATTGGTTTCATCTACGCTCTCCGGCCATCATACCAACACCTTTGGTGGTCGTCACCCCTGTAGAAGAGCATTCTTCCTCAATTCAACAGACTAGTACAGCCACTTGCCCCGGCCCCGGCTGAAAATGGTTTATAAAAACAACCCTTTGTGCGGTTATTTACAGGCTCTCGGCCTACATTAAGAGGAACAAACAATAAAATAATAACCGTGTTCGTAAGAAACAAAAAGAGCAAATCGACATTTTGGTTCTGATTTCATTTTACATTAAACCCAATATCACAGCGACTTATACTTGGAATAGACTTTTAGTTAAGCATGGTCCTCGTTTCTGATCTTAAGTGAGATGTTTGGTATTTTGGTTTAGAATCTGCGTGTATTCAAAGTGACAGCGACTTAACTTCTGATCAAGGTTTCATTCATAATAACATATTTGAGAAAAATTTTGAACTAGAATTAGACTCACTCACATGACTGAACATGACATCGTTGATTCACCTCCCATAAAACAACTTAATTATCCTGTCTCATCGATGAAGTAGATTATTAATGAAGAAATTGCAAAGACGCTTGGTGAAAGTACTATTCACCTTCTAAAAGTTCTCGGGCTCCTCCCATTCTTCTCGTACTGAAAAAGAACTGAAGTTATCGTTTTTGCGTCGACTATCTCAAGTTCAACTCTGTAATGTGAAAGATGCATACCCTTTGCCCTTAGCGGTACGCGTTATCTAAGCTCAATTGATGTGAAATACGCGTATTGGCAAGTGCCTGTCAAAGAGACCGCCCGTGAACTGACAGCTTTTTCTGTGGCTGGTGGTTTATATCAATTCAAAAGAATTCCGTTCGGTTTGACCAACGTCCAGCGACTTGTCAAACATTGGTGAGTGCCGTGCTCGGTGCAGATTTAGCCCCACGTTGGGCGCCATTGCTTAAAGATAGATAAACAGCATCGTAATTAATAATACATTGGTAGTTTCTCAATAATAGTTATATCCTAAATATCAAAGGCACAATAAATTCCATAAATGTGAATAACAAACCATTAAAAACAAATTATCGAAAAGATATAGAATGGTTCAGAACTCGTCTAAGATGTTATCCCATCATAATTTAGAAATGTTTAATATTGACAAAGTTACTTACTAATTAAACAAGTGTTAAACCTTGAAATATTCAAACGTTTTACTCTGATTTTACCAATAACAGAAAGGTGCAACGGGAAGAGAAAGAAGGAAAATTATATGCAGACAGGATAACACCGATTGTCCTTGCTTCTATTATCCGCAGAAAATGTAATCTCTCCATTTCGTGCATATGATTCACTGCATCAACAATGAAACTAAAAGCTTATAGGCTCTGTAGAATTTCTACTGATTATAGAAACCTGCCATTTGAAATTCATTCCCGTGTAACATATACATAAGCAAATGAAGCGTTAGATGCTTTAGTGTATTATTTGCTGAGGATTATTCATAACGCGCGGGAAATGCAACGGAGGTAATAGATCGCATGCGACTTACATTATGCTCCTCCGCATCCAAACACACCACACATTCAAAGAACCTTAATCTAATTTAAAGCTAACTCAACTACTTAGTTCAAATCCATCGCCGCTCCGAGAAAAATCTCAGCCACGGCCAGATTTGGACCCGTGTCAGCCTGGTTGCTACGCTGACCGTTTTACCACTCAACCACCCAGGCGGTTTAACAAAATAAATATAAGGCAATATTTTATACATGTAGCTACACAATATGCATTTCAATCCATAAACAGCGAAGGATATTTATTTTATGATCATCAATTTGGTATTTATCTTCATACCTTAGTCGATTAAAATGGTAAAAACCGAAAGACACAATAATTGACAGTTTGTTGTAGTTAAGACTTTTATTTACACAACAACAAAATTTATTTTGTTGAAATAATAATACGACTATGTTTGGTGCTCTGTGAATAATTTATCATTTAATGAATTATATGAAAAATACTGAATTATTCCCAAAGAGATTTTTTAATGATAAACACATGAATTTCTATTTCGTGAACAGAATATCGATAAAGTTGTGTTGTATATTCGCGTTAAGGGGACGTTATAAATACACACAAAACAACCCTTAGAACTTAGGGCCATCAAAAATAAATGTCAAACGGTAAACGAGCATCGATCCAAAGGTGTAGGATGTAAGGTACATCCATCAAAAGCAAAAATTCTGTGCGTCGGTGTATCTCCCAGTCGATCCATCACACTTTTCTTGCTTTAAACTTTGGCTATGAATTTAGGCAAGTTTGTGGAACTTGATATTTGCACTCCACGCGAAGGAGAATTTATAGGCTTACATTTGGATGCAAAAAAGTCGTTTCTTGTACCTTGGCAAATTCTCTGTATCTGTGCCAAGTAAAAAATACAAATTTCCAATATGTAATTAGCGTTTATCAACTTTATACAATAGACAATGTAAAGCAAATTTTCTTATTGCAGGAAATATGCAGTCTTATTACTAATTTAATTTAATAATAAAATTCGCCATAGTTTCAATTGCTAGAACTTAGTGGGATAGTCGAAATATTAATAAAAAAATTGTTCTTTTTTTCCTATAGTAGCTAAGTATCAATCGGTGTCATACCAGTATTAATTATGACAATATCGATTTCAATAAAATTATTGTACCGATACCAAACGCAGTGACTGTCAGTCTTATGTCAGCGTTGCTTCTGGAAGCCTCAAGTAGCTGTCAGACGGTTTTACGCCGGCGAGTTTCTGAAATTCAACACAGGATCTAAGCTACTAGTACAATTGTTTAAATAAATTTAGATAAAGTAATTAGATATTTACACAGCCTCCAGCAAGGGAATAAACAGTAATATTATCTTATTTTCTATTCCCATGGCACAGGTAAAGTTCAACATCATTTCATCGAGTCAACGATAATTCATACGTTCGTACAATGTGTTAAATGGTGGTTGTTAATGTTTTAATACATTTTTCATGTCCAGGCATTAGTTATCTACTGATAAGATTAGATATAGTACAATGGATTTATAATTCTATACTAAACATGCTATGCATCTTTTGCTGTATTTTAACATTCCACATTTAAAAATGTATTTATTTTCCTCTTACAATTCAATTAGAAGTTTTGAAATGCGTTTGTTCAATGTTGTTTGCAAAAATTGTATATACAGGGTGTTTACGGTCTTCTCGGTATCCTTTTAAAGCGAGATAATAATTATTTTACTTTATACATTAAACGATTAATTTGTTTCAAAGTCTAGCAATCTACTACTTAATCAGCATTGTCCAATTGTTATTTAGTTTGTTTATTTGACAGATACAGTTGTCATCAATAATTTACCTTTACTATCACCTTTGTTTGACTAAAATTTTTATTATTTTTACCTTTATTTGAAAATATAAAATCGCAATGGCTCATCGATATTCTAATATCGAATTAGTTGACATGATGCTTATTTATGAGGAAGTGCACGATTTGCGTTTCATAATTGTTCGTCTCTTAATTGGCCACTCAAACTTAAAAAAAATAATCTTTTTTCACCAAATTTTGCAGTACTACAAGCTGTGAAGGCAAATGAAATTAATTTTAGGGGAGTTTCACAGCTATGGCCTCCGTTGCACCGTTATTCTTATAACTGGAAAAAACGAGAACGGATGGTCGGCTGGTAGAGCATTTGTACTTCTAGTGCAGAGGTAATGCGTTCGAACCTCGCACTCGGAGAGTGGCAAATACCTTTGGTGAGAGTGTGACTACTGTAAAAGGGCGTTTTTCCTTAATTCCAACAACACCACACCTAGTGCGGACAATAACAGGTTCTCATACTAAATTAAAGGCCAACAATAAGTGCTAGATAACATGTTTATGTCAATGTTTATAATTGTAAAACTATACAATGTCTGTTCCTGTATTTCATTCACTCTACGTACACTTCGTTTTGTTAAAAATAGGATCGATTCATTCAAATTTGCATAAAAAATTCAATCTGAATACAAAAGATATCAAAATGGTAATTTAGTGCTTCAAGACGCTCTATCGTAAACAGGCCAGTAGCGATTCCTCCCATTTTTCAATACCCAATCACAACTAGGCCTGTTTCCAATAGAAGCTAAGATATGTAATTCAGAATTTAAAGTTTAGTTTTTTAATAGTGTGTGTTAGACTTGATATCATTATACATGCGTACATTTTTTCTTAAGAGCATACTTCGTATCTATGAGTCACAAATGCGTTTTTTAAGTACCTGCTAGCCAGATTTCCTTTATAAACACGTCTTGAGTGGCGTTTTCCGGCAAAAAACTACAGAAACTGGGCTGCACTTAGTGAGCAATTTAGCAATTAGGAGCCATGCAGCACAAAAATGGCACTTTGGTAGCTGCACCAATTTATCGGCACTTCAAAAACCACTTCCGAAACGAACGGCACAAAAACCTACAGTTCGAAGCGGCGTATTACCGCCGTCATACTTTTCCGATGCCTAATCCGAGGCATAAATCACAAAAAAATTAAGTGGAGCTCTCGACCACGCTCGATGGACTGATTAAAAAACACGAGTCGAGCCGTAAAAGCGCCACATTAACGTTATCACGGAGATTATGCTTAATCAAATATGTCGCTAATGCGCTGGCATTCCAAGCTAGTTATCTGCCGCAAAGGACGACCAAAATCTGAAAACGGTGACGGAAATTAAACCACGAAGTCCAGCGACGCTGCTGGAAAAATAGAGCTTTGTATTCCCGGTCAAGGTTGCTGGCGCAGGATGTATTATCATTTGGTTTACGCAACAGTTTGTTGAGCTAGCTCCATGGGATGTCCCGATTATCAAAGGAAATTTCAGAATGGTTTTGTTATTTTAACACAAAAAGCAAGAGTGCGACATTAGAAGCAAAATTATTTAGGAAAATAGAATTTATCCCACATGTAAAGAGTAAAAAATTAAATGCCAATCGCTTCTGGCCTGCAATAGACCGACACCAGCCAAAGAACACGCTAAGACCCACGCTCTCTGACGTCATAAGCTCGTGACGTCAACTAAAGTAGGTAGTCAATGTCCGCGACGTACATTTTGACTACAGCTTATAGCTGCATGTAGATTGCAATTATTAATTATAATGAGCTTTTTGTAATAGTCAGGTCACGTAGTGCCTTCGTTAGTGTTTGGTAGTGTGCGTGTGAGTGGGTGTCGAGGCAGTAATTGTACAAACGTCAATAAGGTAGGCACTTCTTGTAATAACAATTCTTTGGCCATTGCGGTAGAAGACAATTAAGAGTTTAATCAGGAATTTAAGCTGCGGAGGCTTGTTGTATCCACATATAGTGGTAGTGAATTTAGTTTTGTTCTTATTCTTCTTCCTCTTATTATAGGCCAGTGGCATGTTTTTAACCACAAAGTGGTTCTAAGCGCCCTCTTTACTCGTAAGACGGGCAAGAGTTCCCTTATTAAACGCTAACGACTACCATAGGTGTTAGCCGGAGGCGTACAATTTGTTTAATTATGTTAGATTCAATGAATTACTTGAGCATTTTGAAGACATTTTTGAATGCCGATAACACACGAAATTTTGTGTCACAGCTGGTTTTAATCTTTCTACAGTAGAAGGTTATGTAGTTGATTTTATTAGGTGCCAATATTATATCGAGGAAAGACTATAGCGAAAATTCTAATTAATTCTACAACCAATACTTTTGATTAAAAATTATTGTAGCAAAGTTAATAATAATCGATTGAGCAAAGGAAAATGAGTCTACAACTAAGTTAACAAATCAGTAAAATAAATTTTGAGTTTGATATTTATTACGCTATCTATATCAAAATTCAAAATTTGCTTTGGAATTTCCTTTTCCATTACAAAAAAAGCGAATGGGGTACGACTATGGGCTCAGTTCACGACTGGTAACCACTTTTCCATGGAAGTCCTTATTTTTAACGTTACAAACATTCTGCGCTTATACGATTTAACCGAAGTTCTTCCTACCTGTGTTGACGTCACCCTAGAGAGCTGAAGCTTTATTTTTAGCTGGTAGTGAATAGACACCTACCCCTCACAAAAAGTTCCCTATGAATGCTACCTTCTTATGCAAATCGTATTCGTATATATTTGTTCATTTTTGAGTGACATCGATTTGAATTCAGGAAAGTGTAGCCTCCCTTCTCCCCTTAAATGCCATTTATATTTAGGATGGCGTTTGCCACAATGCAATTGTCTATATGCAGGACCAGGTGAAATAGTATAGATAACATTCGGTTTATTCGGTGTAGCAAATACTTTGGCCATCTAGTGGCAAGACTGAGAGCGACCGTCGAGATTCTACTTTTTAACGATGCGTGGACACCAAAAGATAACACGGGTACACGATTATGAATAAATGAATGAATGGAGTTTTCAGCAACTGCAAATTGCGTAACGCCATTTCAGTGGTACCGTAATGTCCTAGGCCTGCACCTTGCTCTTGACGCTTTTACCTGCTCTTATGGTATATAACTTAAGTGATGACTAAAACAAATAAATCTCTAGGATTTGTAGATGAGTTGAAGTAGTTTACTCTTTGACTGGAAACCCGTTTCTAAATATGGAAGGAAATTTATCCTATGTCATAATCGCGTTACTATCATCATCGTCATTGATCCCTTTCAAGTAGTATTTGTTTGGATTACTTTCTGTTTTCAGTGTGTTTAACGTCTTTGCGTTGCATGGTCTTCTTCTTCAGGTATCATATCCGCTTAGCGAATATTGGCAATCATCCTAGTTATTATACTGTCTTGTCGACTGGAGCACGAAATAACTCTAAAGGGCCAGCTCAGATGCTTTAACAATCAAGTACTTCTTCTTCCCGGTGGCCTTCTGCTAGCGATCTTGCTCAACGTAATGAGTTGTAGCAGTTGATATATTTCTGTATTTTTCATTCCATAACCCGACAACTACTCGTACATGGAATCGTCATCTGACGATAAACCGTTTACGAAAGCGATGCTGCTAAGCATTCGTCAACAAACATAGCTTCACCACGATGGTGTGCCATCTATATCTTTATTTTATAGATCTACACAAGAACATTGTGGTGCTGGCACTGTCCCTTTCTTGGCGTACTTTTTTTGTTATTTTCGCCCGTTTCGCCCTAGTCGGTTTATCGCCGGTTTCGACAACGTTTACACTACTTAAACCTGTTGGAGGTTCTGCTGTCGTTAATGAACTGCCCAGGCCGCTGGACTCCAATAATCGACTGTCGGACTCGATTCTCGCATTGCTCTAAAGCTGAATACGTTGACTTTGAGGGTTTTCCTTGACTTCCGCCGAATTACGGTCTTCGTGAATCAGCTTTCATTGTGAGATTAGTGTTTCTGCTGCCAGGCGATTTCTTTCGTGAACCAACTTTGCCCTAGGTCAGGTTCCAGCGTATATGTCGCCCAAACGACCTTCTTCGGGAACCAACCTTGTTCTAGGGCAGGTTCTAGCGCCTATGTCGTCTAAATGATCTTCTTCGGGGTCCATCATTGTTCCAGGTCAGGTTCTAGCGTCTATGTCGCCTAAAGATCTTCTTCGGGGACCAACCTTGTTCCAGGTCAGGTTACAGAGTTTCTGCCGCTCAGGCGACCTCTTTCGTGGGTCATCCCTGCTTCAGGGCAGATTTCAGCGTATTTCTTGCCCAAACGACCTTCTTCGGAGGCCAACCTTGTTTCAGGTCAGGTTCTAGCGTCTATGTCGCCTAAACGATCTTCGGGGCCCATCCTTGTTTCAGGTCAGGTTCCAGTGTTTCTGCCGCTTAGGCGACCTCTTTCGTGGGCCAGCCCTGCTTCAGGTCAGCTTTCAGCGTTTCTGTCGCCCTTTTTCAAGAGCCTACCTTATTCTTGATTAGGTGCCAGCGTCTTTGCCGCCTACACGACCTTCTTCTGCCGCCTACGCAACCCCAGCTCTGCCCCAGGTCAGGTGATAGCCTTTTCAATCCCACCAAGTGAACTCTTGGAAGCTGGGCCCTCAAACCTCGCTGCTTTAGCTGCAGACTCATTTTTTCTTTATTGTCGGTATTGCTAAACAACTGCATTACGTTCTAATTACTTTTTACTTATGTATGTTAACTAACACCTGCAAATTTCTTACCTCCCCGTAGGTATTATATTTATGCCTCGTTGGATTTATAATTGAAACTGAAACTGTTTCTACCTGTGTGGAGTTATGCAAGTTTTCGACAGCAGGATTGCAACCAGCCTAATAGGATTAGTCGTCAATAACACCATGTAATATCGTGGCGTCACCGTTAGGGCATTCACCCCCCCCCCCCCCCCCAGCTTCAGCTGTTCTCTGATTATTTTACCTTTATTTTATATAATCAATATAGCTTTTTTATTGTGACATTGTGTATGGCTGTGTTCTGTACAAAAATATACAGAAATTAATACTTCAACTTCCTCAGGACGCGACGCCTTGGACGTCTCCTTTTAAGTTGGGAACGTCGCCACATCTTTATTTATTAGAAATATTTATATAATTATTTAGAAATAGTTTCTACGTCCTACTTTCAAAGTAAAACCCCGCCCATTTCCCACTGCAGCTAACCGTTTGCATTTTTGGCTTTGTTAACTGTCAAATGCATTTTAAAGTGCAACATTATTTAGTTATTTATGTACGCGATTCTATGCCAAAGTCTCTTTCACGAGGTTGATTTGCTACTGACAGTAGATAATAGTATTTCAACCTAAGTCATATCAAACCTAGACGGGAACCTATCGACGGCATTGCTCAGGTTACTACACCTCTGACAAGACGTTGGATTTAAGAAGAAGAATGTCTCATTAAAATCGCTCGAAATTCCGCTGCTAATCGTCAGCAAAATTAATTAAAAAGCGAAGTAAAATTTTTAACGTAAATTTTGAAATCTGCATGCGTTCACCAATTTGAAATGTCAGACGTGTACAGGACCAGCTAATTTGTATAGTTTGACAGCAAACTACCAAGGTCGATTGACATCACTGTCAAATCAAGGGAACGTTTCAGATAAACTAGAAAACTCAAATAAAGCGGGGGGGGGGGGGATTTCTATATCAGATACCAAGTTTGGAAAATAAATCTAGCGTCTGCTGACACGCGATTTATTTCGCTCTTGGCCCACCAGAAGTAGCAACATTGTTGTAGATGTGAGTTCAATTTTTCTCTCTCTAAACGTTATGTTTCGTGCTGTTATTTTATTTTATAGATTTATAGAAGAACCACCATTCGTTATTTTCAGAAACTTCACGGATTTCAAGAATTTAAAATTTTGTAGAAAAAAATCTTTTGTGAACGTTGCACGGGATGTGGTCAGCGCCCTCATATGGTTGTCATCCTCTGCCAATAATATTTATTCACATTAAACCGCTCATATTGCCAAGAACAGCTATTGAGAAACACGTGAATAGCATTCACATCGCGGTGGCTAGTCATTCACAAATCCACAATAGTTCATACGTAGTTGTAAGTGTAGATTCTCTGATGTGATATAAGTTAAAAATATACATTGATAAGTCATGAAAAATGTTAATCTCTATAAGCCTTCTAGATTTTTCTTCAATGCAATATCATCTTTAGAATTGTGATAAATACTCCGTATTATACCATAAAGAAATCAAGTTTAAATCATTATTAGGTAACCAGTATTAACGAGTCGGTAATTAGCAACGGTTGAATTAATTATTCAATTAATTCTAACTAGTAAAAGTAAATAAAAGTACAATAATGGCTACTGAACATTACAATAATACTACTCTATACAAACTTCCTTTTAAATGGAATAGCTTTGAATGAACCTGTTACGTAATTTCAACATGATGGTGCTCAATCATAGTCTGCTACTGAGGAATTTTCAAGATTAACGAAAATAGCATAAAAATATTGCTGATAAGTTTGTCACAAATTTTTGTACTGTTGCCATTCATTAATTTTAGAAAAGTTAAATAGTACTAACCGATTCGTATATATTTTGTTAATGTGTATGCAATTATAATGAATTTGATATAAACTGAATAGCCACTACATTTTAAAAAGCTAATTTTACAGCTATGCTCTACCAATCAACGCTGAAAGTATTGTATAACGTTATTAACAAGTGTTTTCTAAAGTGAACAAATTCAGATACAGAAACGAACTGTTTCTTTTACTGCTTATGATAATAATTGAATGTACAAGGAACTCATCTTGTTAATAAGTAATAACGGTTATTATTATTATTATTATTACTTTCTTGGCTAATATACTACGCTAGCTTTCATATTATTAGGACAGACAAAATTGATATAATATTTATCGACAATACCAAAAAAACTTTTCTATGGCATAACTAGAAAACTCATATGAAAAGTTTTCGGAGTGGAATGTGGATAACATCAATAGTTCTGGAATTATTAGTCCAGTGACATATTTCATCCGTCGTATGAACAGCTGTAACATATCAAATCACTCTGTCAAGCAGCTGGTTGGATAAAAGCATTTGTGTGTTTATTTAACAATGGAAGAAACGCATATCCTGCTGTAGTTACATATTTCGTCCAACTGTACTGGATACAGCTACGTGAATTTAATTACAGTTGCCAAAGCTTGAAAGACGATATGAAAAAGTGCAACAACAGCCAGAAACCATTGATTTGGTTTTACAGCACTCTCAAAGTTTTGTAATATTGTGGAAACTATAAGTATTTGAGATGAGACAAACGTGTATTTGATCAACATACTACCTAACAGGCGATTAAAATTAAATTCAGCTGAAATATTTTCAAAAGGTTCGAAAAAGCTTCTACGTAAATGTGGCAGATGAAACTTGGGTACACTATACACTTCACATTGCAATTCGCCATTATTTAAATAAAGTCTATAGAAAAGATGTAACATTAATCTTCTAGAATGCTGCTGAGGATTATTAATTTCTCATTCACAGTTTGGAACAAACAACAGAGAATGGCGACATAGCTACTTGTCTTAGGGTACACATGTCGGCAATTGTTTCCTATAAGTGATCGTAACCAACCGTCTTTGTTTACACCCTCGCCCTCTTGTCAAGAACTTAAACTAAGCAAAGATTGTGGTGGTGTCCGCACCGTTGAACAGATGCTAAGCGAATACTGTTAATCGATTATCACTCCAAAAGCCTTTGAGATAGTAGCAGACAGTACAATTTTACTCGTACAAAAAGATCAGGTTTAATTGTTATTTTTCTAGAAGACGGTGCAGGTCTGCATATTATATGCCCTTTCAATTAGAAGCTTCATTAAAGCATTAGTTGTTGACTAATTCACCCTGATTTCTGGTTTAACTGCTGTGTAGTTTTACAGCTAACAAACATTCTTATTCGAAATCAACCTTTTTCTATGTTGTTCCGGAAACGACTCAAATGACTCTCGCAGAACAGCAATTTAGGCGATTAGTTGAAAGCGTCGTTCTTTCTCAATAGGAACTAAATAGTCTATGAAGAATAACTGAATTTTCAAGAACAGCAAAATACTGAAACGGGCGCCTGGTCTCTCTTGCCTGGATTATTTATTTTAATATTTACATATACAGAGAGGTGCATGAAAAACGGCCAGAGCTGTAGGATCATTATTTGTCATCTGAATTTCACAATTCAAACACCAAATTAAATGGTTCAAATCCCGCTGTAATCAGACAGTAAACAATATTTTTTAATTCCAAATTTTTTTTTCTAATGGCAACTACCTATACTTTTTTCATCGGTTTTCGAACTCCACGGATTTTTCTGAATACAGTGATGTACCATATTTTCTTTTATATCGAAAAAAAAACAAAAATTATGAAATTTTCACACATCACAGTGGCATCAAATCACCCATGAACTGCAATCAAGTAAGCTGAGTACAACAGATGTTCCGCAGTCAAGTTTTACGGGTTTGACGTTAATTTTTGAACATCATGCTGTATTCTGCCTAGCTACTTGATTGTATCTCAATTTCGTAATTTTATTTGAAGAAAAGTTGACTATCATTATTCAGAGGTATTTTAAACTAACCAAATGTTTTGCTGTCAGGATATAGAGGGTTTTAAACAATTTAAATTGGTGTTTGAATTTTGAAAATCAGATGACAAATAACAATCCTCTAGCTCTGGCTGTTTTTCATGTACCTCGCTGTATATAGCCAGTTTGTATTTCCAAGTTTTTTTATTATTAATTAAAATAACCATTTAGCATAGTCAACAGTGAGCGAGTAGAGCCTTATTGTGCGTGCATTGCTTAAATTTGTATTCAGCAACTGGAAATTAAATTCAGTCGTTTGCGTATTCGGTCCAAGGACGCAAGTCGGTGAACGGCTCGAAGTTAACTTCGCCTGCTTAATAAGCCTTGCCGCGGTTGAAGTTTCATGCATAAGTGTGCTTAGCAAGTACATAAATTCCAAAGCGGCCAAGCAATTTCGTGGCATCCATTTGTTTATGTAACGCCAGCGGACCGAGCGACACCAAAGCCAGCAGCGAGGGACTTTCATACCACCAGTCATTACAGGGATGCAACATAGCAGTTCTCAGGCCCGAGTATTAGGTAACCTGATATAGGGCATGTTTGCAGTTTGCGATATATGTTCGCATCAAACTGTGTTGTAAAGCTTTCCCGGGCGCAAAGAAATGTGCTTCATAGACAAATAAATGCGTATAGGAATTGTAAATCCAGGTTTTGATGTACGAATTCCGATAGCGGACTTTCATGCAGTTTAATGTTCGCGGTTTTAAAGACAGTTATTGTGTTAAATATTAAGAAATATCGTCAACTACTATGGAAAACAGAATAATAACAATCTTCCGACATATCACAAGAAAAAGTCACGGTAGGTGCTACGAGATATTAATGAGAAATGAAGAAGAGCAGGGTAATCAATATTAAATACAGAAGGCATCAACATTTACGTTCCACTATTCTATGCACATAGAAAGAATGTACAAAATTTACGATAAACCTCGAGGTGTCACGACGCTTCACCCATGAAACTAACTTTTTCTGTTTGGCCATAAAAAGCATGAGCGCCTATAAACTCGTAATATTCGCTCCAAGTGTATTATATAAAGGGTTCGGGGAAGTGGGGAGGCCAAATGGGTATGGTGAAGAACCCAGCACAAAAGACGAACAACATTTGCGCATATCATCTACTACTACACATGTTGAAGTGAAAGTGGAAGATGCAATTAATGTCACTCTTGGACAAGCAGAATTTCTAACTAATACTAAGAACAAAATTGCTGTCATCACGGTACACTTACAGCAATCTGGCTTCACAGTCACTCAGGAAAAAGGTGATGCTGACACCAAGATCGTCTTTACAGCAATTGACGAATCAAAAAAGGAAAAAGAGGCTATCGTGATTGGCAATGACACCGATTTATTGGTCTTGTTGGTTGTTCATGCTCCAGCCAACAAACAGTTGAAGATGGCTGTATCGAAGAAAGGTAACCAAGAAGAAAAAGTTTACTACATTGGAGACATTCAGCGTGGTATCGGGGAAATGAAGAATGTTCTCCTTCAATTTATAGATATAATTTAACTTGCAGCGAATATTACGACTTCATAGAAAACAGAAAAAGTTATGTTTTTATCCCCTCCATATCTTCGTAATCCTTTACTGGAACCATCTTTATTGTAAATTAAATGTAGATTAATTTTGTATAAGGTAAAGTTTGTGCTAAACCTCATAGTTAACGAGATATTTGCGAAAAACTGTTGAAACCTACCATTTTACCACCATTCCACCCCCCCCCCCCCTCCTGCCTAAACCTGACGCGCCAGGTCATGCAATTTTTTACCACATACTAAGAGAAGAGTACTGAACAGTTTGCCGCAGGGTAGAACTTTTTTCTTGGATGTTTGGGTTAAACCCTAGTTTTACTGTACTGTAAGGGAAATGAAAAATGGACGTGCACCAAGTGAAGATCCCTTTCAAAATCCATGAAATTGCTGTTTAACCAATTGATGTCTGGATGAAGGCAGAATACCAATCACCTGCGAAAGAAATTAAAAAAAGGGACGGCGGGACAACTGATGAAAAATTTAGACTTCTATCTGCCGGTAGAACAGACGAGATTCAGAAAGGGCTTTAGCACATTTGATCGCTTGTTCAAGAATTTGAAGAATATAATCAACCAGTTCATCCATGTTTTGTGGATTTCCAGGGTGCTTTTGATAAGCTGAATATGGGCAGTCTTGGAAGCGCTCAGAAGCTTGGATTATAAAAAAAACGGACACCCGACGGATATACTCCTTTGAATTATGGTGCTGGCGAAGACTATTCAGAGTAAAATGGACGGAAACCTAAATTGTCCATTATTCAAGCAATCCAAGAGCCCATAAGATCTCATATATGAAAGAATTGTGAGATACCTCTGTGATGTTCAGCTAAGAAATTCAGAAAACCTCGAAAGACTAGTTATATAGGGCAGACTTCAAGGCTCGAGACCACGAGGACGATTACCAAAAAGGTGGACTGACCAAATCAAAGAGGTCACGGGTCATACTATGGATCCGGCTACAAGAACAACCCGAACCGGAAGTCGGTGGCGTAACATTGTAAAGAGCAGCACACAGAACACGTTATTCTTGGGTTATGATGCTTCTGATAAGAAGGATATGACGAAAGGGAAACAGATGAAGCGCTAGAATCAACGACATATAAAGCTGGTAGAAAAACATATATGCAAATGCGTCCATTCACGTAAAACTAGATGGAGAAAAGAACACGAACAAAATCCCAATAAAGAGGGGCGAAGTGGTGAAACGCTATATCTTTATAATTATTAATACTTGTTCTGGAAAATATCTTTAAACAGGTAAAGTGGCATCAAAGAGGGATAAGCGTGGATGGAAAATTAATGCACCTACGTTTTGCCGATGACATCGTCCTGCTAAGCCGAGATAAGAACGAACTTGAAGACATAACATAACAGCGAGAAAATAGTAAAGAGTAAAAGACGAAACTATACAGAATGTTGTAGAATTATATATCTTTAGGACACCTCATCAAGTTGGGAAACCAAACCAGACTGCAGAAATGTACGGAGTAGCACAGCTTGACCAAGCAGCTGTTGGTAGTCTAGGGAACATCCTTAAGATATGTCTGTTTTTAAAGAGGAAGGTGTTTAACTGATGCGTTCTATCGGCGTTGTCCTAACGGTAAGGAAACTACTACACTTACTAGAAAAAGCTCAGAGAAATTAAGAACTTAAAGAGCGATAGAGAGGAAAGTATTGGACGTAACCTTGATGGACGTCATTTAGCGCATGGCTAGGCTTAAATGGAGTTGGGCGGAACATCTAGGAACAAAACAACTAAGAAAATGGACAAAGTGTGTGACACGGTAGATACCACGCGCAACAAAAAGAAGCATCGGAAGAAGGAAACGGTAGGAAGAAACTGATACCAACAAGCCAGAGAGGGAGAAGCCTGGAAAATGCTACGGAAAGCCTATGTCCAATAGTGGACAAATGAAGGCTGAAGAAGAGAATCTTAACTATCAAGCAGATGCCTTCTTGGTGATTATAGTAACCAGATACGAGTC
This sequence comes from Agriotes lineatus, assembly GCA_940337035.1. Lineage (NCBI taxonomy): Eukaryota > Metazoa > Arthropoda > Insecta > Coleoptera > Elateridae > Agriotes > Agriotes lineatus. The sequence goes on along the minus strand of CALNHX010001997.1, from coordinate 129,803 downwards.
ATAGCGTCACACTTTCATCCAGAAAACAAATGAACCGGTAGAGAGAGGCGGCATCTTTATCTTCACTAAAAAAATGTGTAGCTCCTTTGCAAAAGTCATGTTGAGAGTGTTCTGAAAGTACTGATTTGTTGGAAACGGAAGTTGCAGAAAAGGTCGAAAAATAACTATAGAACACGATAATAAAGTTCCAGTGATCAATCAGTTTCAATCGCAGCATCCTCTTACGTTTTCGCCACAAATGCCCAGTTCAAATGCTACGTTCAATCGTTAAGTGCCACAGATGACATCTTGGCGATGCTGTAACTGTACAAACATGGCTATAAAATCGGCTTTATGATTGCAAACATGCCCCGATTTTTCCGGCAAAGGGCGGGCGGTAAATAACGTGCAACATTTTAATGGTATCACAACCACCCCATGTAACTCCATACGCGAGCATAATTGGGATCTATATTTAAACGAGCTGTTTCCGCGCGTTTACCAGATTTATGGGCGCTCGCGGTAATCCCTCCGCACTTTTGCACTGTGCAATCGACTATTTTGAAAGATATTTCAGGAGCGCCCCTAACGAATTAATGATCAATATCAACGAGTGCCCTGGGGGAGCTCTGATTAAGTCGGAGGGTCTTAAATGAAAATCCCTCGATTGCTCCGGAATTATGTCGTGCCTAAGAGAAGTCGTGTGTACAACCACTTGACAAGCATATGTGGTGTTTACATCCGAACGTTTTCTAAGGTTCCACTGTTTTCCAGGACGTAGTTTACTATAAAAATTTCAGTCAATAGGTTTCTGCGGAGTGCTGGATGGTTATTTGCGTTTATTATTATCTGCCGTGCATTACGATAATTATATGTTTTACGCCTTATAATAACTGAAATTTTCTATCCGCCACTTAATGTTGCAGTCACGCTAAGCAGTGATTGTATTTACAAGCAAATTTTACTATATTGTTACTTTACAATTATATAATGTATAGAATTGGCAGTGTACGCCGCAATGATTATTTTCTCGCTCAGTTGAATCAAAGTTATGTGTTTCTAATTATTGTTTCGATTTCCTCGACAGTTTTTATTATTTCGAGGTTTTCTCAGTTTTTCCGCTAATAAAAAATTTATTTACCATGTTCTGACTATGGATTTCCACGTATTTCGAGGCGATTTATTGTTTTCCTATAATACATTTACATGATAGATTGCATTTACAGTTTGATGGATTAATGTGATACTTTTCAAAATATCTATTTTGATAAGATCCTTCTAGATCAGTGGTATTCAACTTTTATCTTTCATTTACCCTCCCATTTCACGTTCAACTATATATCCTCCAATTTGAGTTTTTATTATGGTTTTTACCATTGCCAAATGTCTTTCAACTTTTAATACCTGGGTTTATATTACCATTTAAAATTTTTAAATTAAAGTCGATGGAATGTGCATAATTTTGACATCGTCGTATGATTGTTATTTCAACTATTCAAACTAATACGGGATGGGTCACATAACTGGGAACCCCTTAATATTTGAGACGCTAACTTAACGTACACATTTAATGGCAACATCAGAGTCGTGGCGTCGTTAAAATATTAAAGCAATTAGCAGTTAATTCTAATAGCAATAAGTTTAAAGACCGCTTATGTGACTATGGTGATTGTGCGTTGTACGCGAACCAGGCGATCGGCGTCTGCAGTAATGGCGTCCTCGAACAAAGAGGGTGCTCGTAGAGCGGGCGTTTTTATGCCCGGTTCCCGCCTGCTGTCGTTAATATAGCTATTTCCCGGTGAAATCACGAGAAATCAAGCGAACCGCACGTGCGTTTGTGGTTCGTGCGGCTTGCGTGTTTCTATTTTCGGGACGCCTTAGCTGACAGAAGTAACTTTACAGTCGTGAAGATGCTGCGGTTGATACCGGATTTTAGACCTCTGGGGTCTCTCTTTCGTTACGTGAATTATCGTCGGACTCCTGGGATCATATTTTCATCGGACCAGAAATGCGCATAACCGGAATCGTTTCGATGGCTTTGGTTTCTTCGCAATGCTGGCTGATTTCCAACGCTTGGCCGAAACTTTCGGGCTTCGGAGACTACCCCAGATCTATCGTCGAACTTTTTGGGCCATCCAGGCAATCCCTTATGTTGCCTTCCCTGAGCTAATGTTTCGAACGTCGCCACCCATTGATGTCGCCACATAGAGAACGTTGCCATGCCTTCAGAATTTGGTATTGTTAAATTACTGCAATACGCTGTAATCGCCCATTTACTGTGTGTAATTCCTGCATGTACATGATCTTAGATACAATATTTATGACGCTTTGGTTTGCATACGTCATTTATACTATTTATTGGGTGGTTCCTAGTGTTCACCTAACGGGCACATATTTTAGCCTTTCCCCGTCAGGGAGGCTAAACGCCATTTGGACACGCTGCTGGATTGCCGCCAGTCTTTTAAAATCAAAGGTTCACATGCGATCCTAAGGCTACCCGCCGAGATCTGGTGTTTGCACGATCGTGTGTTCAATAGAACGCGTTCGCATGTGAAATACGCACCAAGCATATGATGGTAAGGTGAGTTCATTCAGAAAATCGGACGACGCCTCTGGGCGACTTCTTTTCAGGAGGCAACTGACAAACAATAGTTATCTTCTACGTCTTCACGGAATTGACTGTTATACGTAACCACCTACGCTTTCAGAGTAAGTAAAACCCCTTCTATGTCCCAGCGAAACAAGCCATGTGCATATATTATTCTGTTACATGTCGTAAATGAGTTTTAAGTGTACTAGTAGATCTTCTTCTTCTTCTTCTTCTTATCCACTGCAGGCTATTCTGTCTTGAGCTGTTCTCAAGCAGTTTCTACCAACAATTTTCTCTGTCATTCGCCCATCTGCTATGCGGTCTTCCAATACTCCGTTTTGATGTTCGAGGATGTCAAAGTATGACACAATTAACCATTCTTCGTCTGCTTTTCGCGCTGTGTCCTGCCCAATTTTACTTCAGTGTCGCTATCCTATGCGTGATATCTGTAGCGCTAGTTCTTCTAATATCATTGTTTCTTATTGCCTCGTTGTTTTTTGGCGAATGTCATAGTTTTCGTTCCGTGCGTAAGCATAGGGGTTACACAACACCTTTCTTTTTAAACATATCGGGATCTCTACATTGTTAAAATTATTTTTTTTTTTTTATTATTATCCATTTATTTAGCAATCAGAACAATATATGCATTCTATAAGCTAAAGGGTTAATTGCTGCTAGGTGTACTAGCAGGTAAATGACATGATAAGATTAGCATCCATCAATGCAACCTATGCAACTTAAGTCTAAGTTTTATAAATTGTCTTTGTCAAAAAAAAAGAAACTTAAGGACTCACTACACTCACACTAAGTTTATTGGCCACAATTTTTTAAGTCTTTTATTGATCCTTGGTTGCAGTAACTGTTCCATTAAGGGGTTTGTGTGGGTTTCTAATGTTTCGTGATGTTTGGTAGCTCTCTCCTGAATTACTTCTTGGACCGTTGGTATATGTAGATCTGTATGAAGCGTATGATTCGTTACATACCACGGAGCGTCTACAATCTGCCGGAGTATTTTTGATTGGCTTCTTTGGATTATTGCTACATTTGTTTTAGAGGCGCAGCCCCATAGCTCAACTCCATAAGTCCAGATCGGTCGGATGATTGTCTTGTAAATTAGAACTTTATTTTCTGTCGATAGTCTAGATTTTCTTCCTATTAGCCAGTTTATTTCCCTTACTTTGATGTGTATTTGTTTCTTCTTTTTTTTAATATGTTCCTTCCATGTCAGCTTGTTATCTAGATGTAAGCCTAAGTATTTTGCCGTTTCCATTTGTGGTATTTGCACATTATTTATCACAACTGCTGGACATAATTGTTTACGGAGGGTAAATGTTACGTGTACCGATTTGGTCTCGTTCACCTTAATTTTCCATTTGTTTAGCCACTGTTGGAGTTCTAGCAAGTGGATCTGGATGTAGTCTGATGCTATTTGAGGGTTTTCATGACTGGATAGAATGGCAGTATCGTCTGCAAATGTTCCTGTTGTTGTATTTTGTGTCATTGGCAGGTCTGATGTATACAGAATGTAGAGTAGGGGCCCTAATACACTACACTGCGGCACTCCGGAATTTATTATTATGTCTAAGTCGTCCGAGTGTTATAGAATGTCCAAAATATATGTAATTATCTATTTTTTCTATATTGTGTTGTATGTTAAACAGCATTTGACTATTCCACATTACTTTTGTTTTGGAGAGATTTATTCTTAGGGCTATTTTTTGGAAGGTCTATTCAGTTTTTCTACCATTTGTTTTAACTGTCCTACGGCTGTGTTTATAAGAACTAATCCATCGTCAGCAAATCGTAAATGGTTTAAAACAGTAGGTATTATAAAATATAATTTTACATTGAATGAATACAACTATAAGTTAGATATTTGCGTGACGAAATTAATTTAGCAATCGCGCAATCACTAGTATGTGACCTTATCTCTATTATTTCTTATTATCTCTATTATCAACGAATTATTGACACTTGTTATTTAGAATCACTGGATTCATCTCGTCTACGTGACGATTAAAAAAGTTGGAAAATATCTGTTAATTGGGCCCACATTTTAAGAAACTCACATTTGGAACCTAAATCGAAAAATTGTAATCTCAAATAGCAATCGTAATAAATGCAAATTATTTTGTTAAATAATCTTATAAATACAAAATCTAGTACTTTTTCCATATACATACGTGACAACTACACCTATGAGATTATCATACAGAGAAAAACTACTTTTACACGGCATCATAATTGCAGTATCATTGGGAAATCTAGTGAACACATTAAAATGAAAAAGTTAGTTGTAGAATTGGCCACTTCGTGACGCAAGGCGTTTTTCTCAAAAACGAAACATAAATTTCAAATTGTGTTTACGCAAAAAAAACCTCTTTGGAGATAAATTGCAAGGTGTTTTTAAAATATTTTTTAATGACCTTCCTATCAATAAATTGCTAATAAATCCATACAGTTTGACAGACAATATTATCATATAAAAAAAGTTTGATATAATTGGCTCACATACGTATTAAATATGACGCTTGAAACATTGGCTACTTTGAGCGGTTTTACCTTTACCCGCCCCTTAATAAAACTATGATCTCTTGTAGTTAAGTAACTAAATGGAATACGACCTATGTTCATATAACATTATTTACTCAAAATGACCTCCCCAACAAACTGTTGAAGTTTGGTCTGCCGTTATAATACTGTTTTGAAAAATCAATTTTTATTTGTTACCTCCTTTATTCTAAATATCTACCTAGTATCATCCCATAGTAAACAGTACCTATTTAAACTATTAGTTTAGCCTTACTGTTCAATCAACAAACATTAGTTGACTCCCCTTAGGAAGTCTCTGGATCCGCCTATGAGCAAATCAATATTGAAAACTCTTCAACACAAATGCTTGTTTCATCTTATTTAATCATTATTCATTATCTTTAGCCTGCTTTTACATTTCGGTGCCGAGGACCAATCAGACCGCGCGGAAAGTGTAACGGCGGTAATGGGCCGCACGCAGCTTACATTACGCTCCTCCGCATTCAAACATACCACATACTCAACAACCTCAATTCTAACTTACAACTAACTTAATTAATGCTGGGCTACGCCCAAATGTGACATCATGTCCATCTGGCTGCTAACCAACTCAAACCGCAAAACTTTAAAAATAATACAAAATGTGCTGAATTTATTCCATATTTTTAAATCTTCCTGTATAATTAAATCATGTTCAAATTTAAATTATGTAATCCAATCTTTACCAGCAAGAAAATGCTTTTAAATGAACAATAAATATTTTAAAATTCAACAATACAAATGAAAGACAGCCATTAAAAAATTATAATACCCATATAAGGGTGTTCTTTTTTTAAACAAACCTGCGTTTTGGTTTTAATAGGTAATTGTAGACAGCCAAATATTTCGCCATTGGAAGGCAATATCAGAGTATTCACCGGCTTTTACATTTTATGGCTTTGGCAGTTAACTGGGTTACTTTTCCCATTATTTATGTTTTTATAAAAGGCCAAGCTCACAAACAACTTTTTAACTTTAAAATAAAAATATATAAGTAGATATGAAAGCTAAGCTTAAATTTATCCACAACAATGAGACACAAAAAATAAATTACGCACATAAAGTAGATTTTAAAAACTATATACGTCTGCGCTGCTTTCCGTGAAAAATCGTTAGCAAATCTCAAATATCAAGTGCCACAAACTGGTGTTTGGTTTGGGCATATACCTACATCAGCACAGTTTTTAAACAATTTCAATGCCGAACATATCAAAAAACCTCAACGAGCGTTGTTATAATATAAACAGAAGATTGAGCAACACTCAAAAAATGTTTTATAAAAAAAGGCACTCACATTTAAGACACGACAAAATCGATGCAGATATTTAAGAAATGCAAATGCAGGCATATTCGCCCACACGCAGAATGCACCCATGAACTTAACAGCAGGCTTTTTAGATAACCATGTGTGGGACTTGACCTGATTTTTCCAAATAACTATCATTCTAATTTCTCTTAACATGCTACACGTAGCAGAAACCTGCCTCTACCATGTTCTATTAAATGCAAAATTGCAATTCACTTTTGTATAAAAGTTCGCGGCCCTAGTTCAACTAAATGCTAAGCTTGAGAGAATCAACATTTCAATGTTATAATACATTTTTCCTTGTTAAGGAGTAATAATTTGGTTTTAAGATGTTCTTTTAATGCAATAACAATTATTGTAAATTTTGTAATTTATCAAAATTGTTAAACAGTACCTTCGATCAAATTTTCTATTCATTCATTTTTTAAATGTTTACTATAGCAAAATTCATTATTTTATGCTGCTTCGGATGTCTACTTTACACCAGTTACTCCCTTCCTTGCACCTTATTTTAATTTAAAATTGTAGAGTGTTATTTACCAGCTCACTAAAACGCACATTCATAGCCTAATGCATGTTTTTTATTGTTACAATGTCAAAATTCATATTATACTACTTCGATGTTTACATCTATGTCAGTTATTCCCAGTCCTGCCCCTTCAGATTATTTTAACTTCATAATTTCATTAGCTACCAGGCTTTACTCTTTAAAACACACATCTGGAACCTGCCGCCGCTTCGGGTGTAGGTTGATTACTAGGCGCTTCAGGTGTTTTTAATACGTCATCTAGGTAACTAGCATCATCGTCCAAGGCAATTTCGTCACCCAATGCGTCAAGTTCCTAGAACTCTGGACATAATTACTGCCTTTAATGAGCATGCTATCGTGATGTTCTACTTATAAGTTCCTGAAGACGACGTCGTTCGAAACGTCGCCTGCTACTACAGTAGATCGATTATAACGACATCGGATATAGTAACATATCGATGATAAACGTGAAAATTTCAGACCTGGTCAGACTCGATATTAAATACATTGTGAACGTATCGCTTATTACAACATCGGATATTGCGACCAAACTGATATACTGACCGAAAACATAGTTAACATTTAGTACAATTTATCGTGCATAACGACGAGCGGTGGAAAAATTCCAGAAAACTACTAGAGAATTACCGAATGTTGCGGAAACGGTAACAATTAAAGAAGCGTGTTGGTATGGTATTTCTGTTTAGTTGTTAATGCATCCTCAAATTGTGAGCTCATAAAAAATCACAATGTCCAAGATACAATTATTTGGCGTTTAGAAGGCCGGAGCGCCAAATGTTTCTATGCATATCCAGGAAATTTGATGTAAGTACAGTAATATACATACATATTCAGTACTAGAAATGCGCCAATTGTTTCGAAAACAAATAATTTTGTAAACAAACCACATTAACAGAATTTTTATTTAAATTTAATAATCCATTTGAAATACTTAAGTCTTCCTAACAAAAACAGTTATTTGTTTTATTAATTTAAAAAATGCACATTTGTTTGTACTTTGTACTAATAAAACATTATTTCTCTGACCGGAATAAACACATAAATTAATAACTTAATTGTTACGTTAGGTTCCTTTTTTTTACCTAGGGCGGAAAAGTTTTTTTTTTGGCCTTGGCCGACACGTTATTTATATTTATATAGCACTCAGCCAACAGCCGTTACGCCAATTATAGGCGTCGCTGTGCATTTATGGGGACTTCCAACCCCACTAACGACTGCCATGATGTTGTTATGACCGCCGGGACCAACTATTTCCGTGACAGCCGTATCACGAGGCGCCGAGAGATGCAGCCGTGGAACGCCCATCCAAGTTCTGACCAGAAAGAGCGTTGCTTAACTGTGCTGATCGAACGTGAACGCTTGTTCAAGCTACACCCGGAACCTACTGTTAAACGGGTACCATTGCGTACTGTATTGCTGTCTAGCAGGACGATAACATACCGAAGTTATGTATTTTACGGCCTGAAAACCTGTCGCAAAAGCACCATTTTTCGTCCGACTGGAGAAAAACTTTGTTTTTCTTTATTTATAGCGTGTTTATTTATAGCGACCTACGGATACAACAATTTTAAGTATATTTCGACTTTTTAAAATCAAGGCTTTGGCACTAGATAAAAACACTTTTTATTATCCTTTCTGTTCTAAATGCCGGAAAATATGATAAGAAAAAAATATATCTGAAAAATAACCGTTTCGTAAAATAACTTAAAATATTTCCAAAATTCTGCAAACAACTTTTATTGCCGCATTTAGAACAGAAAAGGTACATTACCAGAGTAAAAAATGTTTTTTTTTCTATAGCACATGTTAAAGTGTGCTTTTATCAACTGAAAACAAAAGGTCAAGTTTTACTTTAACAGCAAGGGTAGATAAAGTAGCACTTTAACATCAAGGATAGATAAAGTAATTTAATTTTCTAACTTTTGTTTAAATTAAATATGACAGCTTCGTATTATCATAGCAACCCAATCTAATTACTGACATTTTGAAATGTGATTAACTGTCATTATTTTCTTTTGAAATTGTTAAAGTTCTTGCTATAGAAAAAAATATTGTATTATACACGACGATAAAGTTATTTCTATCCACTCTTGAATCATTAACGTCTCGACTGCGTCTCGACGTTAAACGATTCACTCGTGGATAAAATTTAACTTTATCGTCTTGTATAATAAATTACTATTATCTACCGCCAAGGCCTTATTGATTTGAAAAAATCATACTTGAAATTAGTTTAAAACCAAGCAGGGCTTAATCCCGAAATATGAATTTGGAATAATAATACCTCTTATATTGCTTATCCATAATATACACACATGGATTGGCCGTACAGTACAATTTCACTGTTTGTACCGGTTTAATAATTGCGTAATATTTCAAAATGCTGCAATAGGACAGAATGATGAAATAATTTCCAATATCGAGGCGGGTGGGTTGCTCCAGGCATTATCTTTGAAGTAGACTTTATCCCTAGCTCAACAACTAATACTCATTCCACATGTTTAAATACATAAAATCCACTATCTAGTAATAACTATGAGAATATGGAAACATGCATTAATCCCAATATCACCATGTTGTTTATTCAGTACATGTACATAAAAGCACAATCAACAGTATTTTGCTGTTTCGAGAGAAACAACAAGGGCGGTTTGATTATTAAATGTTAAACTCCTACTCGTAATCATGTTATACCAAATGAACAATTTTCACAACGATTTTTTTGAGTATTGACTACATATTTTTTAAACGTTGAAGGAGTGAATTATATTGATTTAAAATGATTGTTAGTTTAGCTATCGCTGGGCAATTCTCCATTTGAGTCGTTTAGTGTTTTCAAATGTACCGCGCCGCGATTTTCGTCTCGATCATTATGACGCATTGCAGACGTCCAAATGTTCCGCCTCTCACAGCTTGCTTTTTCGTTCCTTTCGCTTGACGATTTTTGAATTGTTAAGACGCGCTGATCGTCGCTCTCATTTGCATGGTTTTGCGTGCCTAGTGTGAATTTGGGTTTGAAATTTCTTTACACTACTTGTGGATTTGGTCTGAATGCGACGTTTTGGAAAATTATTTCCACGTTATCATGACGGATTAGTTTACTTGCGTACCTAAAAGTCAAAATGTCTCCTATCAGCTAATTCTACCTATGAGGTAAGTTACATGCTCTTTCTACTATGTCGATGCTTTCTGTTTGGCCGTGATCTGGTAATGTAACCTGACTCTGACTACATCTGAACCGTTCAATGCCTGATGAACACCTACCAGTAGTTTTCCGCCCCTTTCACGTGCTTTGGTGCTACTCTGCATATATGATTAAGAGTTCCAAAGTCTGGTTCCATTGCCTTCTGTGGAAGGTCCCGTTTCGTAGCTGTTCTGGTTTATCGAGCCACTGTGAACCCCGTACGACCATTTACCTGACCTAATATAGCCTTTTAGTCTTCGAGCCAAGTTCGTTTGCTGCTAGTTTTGAACAATATCACACTTCTGATCATACGTACTAAGCAGTATCGCTCTCGATAGGGGCTCCTCAAGCCCTTTCGAGGTTTTTATGAACCTGTTTATACGTCATTTGTAGTTATTTTGTACTTTTGCCCATTTCATTACGTGCTTTAGTTATTTAGTTATTATTTATTACCTACGTTTACTGTTTTTATATTTTGCAGAAATATGCTTAATCTATGTAAGCCTTATTTAAATAACTTTTAACTTATTCAGATCCACTTAAGTAATGTGATCTGCAAACTTAGGTTAGTCCAAATGTCCAAGTAATATGCCATACAATATACCATACGTACAGCCTACCTAAATTACAAAGCACAAAAATCACATTTCCACGTTTGTTACAATTTGCTTCAATATAATTTTTTACAACGTTCTTATTGTTTTATAAAAACAATTACAACAGTTTTATTGATTCTTTCCTTTACTTCTTCTCCTGTTTAAGTTAATTCTTTCGTTAGGTACCTTACAGCTACTGAAACCTTTTGTACAATATAATAAAACCGCTTAAATATATATTTTTATTTAAACCGGGTTTTCTTAACGACTCAGAAATATAACGACTCGCAAACCCAAGGTAGATAATCTAATTTAAGCAAACTCGGCTATCAGGCTGAGTGCCAGGTTCGTAAACAACAAAAATTAGAGGAAACATCTTAGTTTTCAAAATTAAATGTTCTAAATTTTACCAGCTTCATCTAGGCATTGCAATTTAAACAACAACTATTTTATGATACAAAAATGTATTACTACGGAGTCAATGACATTTTTTATTTTCTTGCCTATTCTTCCACATTCTACAACCAAAATGAGATTTTATTACCGCTATCAACCAACTATAACAGTACATGTCATTTCTAAAATATTTCTTTAATGAGCTTTGCCATTACCATTCTGTTAGCGGGATTTATTTTCCACCATCAATGCCAGTGCTGAAGTTCAAACTAGATTCGATTGTAGGAAAATCGGCGAGGCTATTGCACTATCGCATTTCGACCTCTTCCCTGAATCATGTTTCCGTTTTACCCAAAACCGTTCTTCAGGACACCACGTACTTTATGATGCGCTCTAAAACACAAACGTGAGGAGTAAACCCCGAAAATCATAAAAATGTGCCCCTTGGCCTGCTAATAAAGCAATGCCCCCTTGTGGCCTGCTTAATAAAACTAAATCGTTGAAAAAATCATGGCTAATTTGCTACTTGTAGCAGTACAGTAACGGGGATATTAATATGTCGCAAACCTGCACCTGAGGGCTTAAGGGGTGTTATTTGCATAAGGGGGCTAATGGATTAAGATTGATCCTGAAAGCTCTAGGAATAACTTAGCATTCGCTTGCGCGGGTAATTTAGATTAAAGTGTTTCAGCGATGTGATTTTAATTCGTTCAGTTATTAAACGTATATCACTTTGTCAGAAGCAGTTTTAAGGAATTTTACATGATGAGCTACTAATTAAATTTCAAGCTGTAATTGATATTAAAAATGAGTAATTCATATTTTAATAAAGTATTTCAGGCCATTCTTACTCTTCTTCTTCTTTTGTTAGGACTTGGTCCTGTTTGTTCCATTCTGGATATTGTATTATTGAAATACATTTTAATTTAAGAAATGTATCGGTCTACAATGGGATTTCTGCCCGTTTTGCGACATTTTTTACGCATTGACTTAATTATTTCGTGCTGTTTCATGAATTCATATAATGCTGTTGTTTATTTAATGATTACAACAGTAGACGGCTACATTTCATTTAGCGCCCATGGCATCCACCGGAAACTTGTTTTATAAAGCAAATGTAATAATTATAAATGCGCCCCGTTTTCGCGAGGCATCTGCGATAAGCGACGCGTTGGTGGATTACGTAAAAACATAGCTTTTCGGAGTGCCAGATAATCCTTATATCAATTTTTCCTTGCTCAATTCCCGCATACTACTATTTCAAAAAATTGTTGGAAAAACTCATCCGACATAATAATTTTCATTGCTTGCTTGCTTGCTTGACGCCACTTTGAGAGCGAACCCGTGGGCCTAATTGGCTGATTTTGATGTCAATCGACTCAGGGCGACGCAAGTAAGCCAGTAGTAGGGTTTTCAAATTTTTATACGTGACTTTTTTTTTATGTGCATTAAATGAATTATCTCGCGCCCAATTTAGGTGCAGAAAGCTAGTATTTTAATAATTTCACTTCTCAATTTCTGTTGCGAATTTAACCAACGCGCTGTGTAGCTTGTACGTACATATAGGGTTAAGAGTAAGTGCAGCGGTTCGTTTGGAACCAAACTGAACTTTGCCCTATCAATTTTTGTATACTGTTGTGAATTGAAAAAAAATTACGAATAAAGACATTATTATTATTATATTAACAATCATTTTATGGGTCCTCTTTGAATTTAACGAAGCCCGTGTAATTTTTATATATTAGTTTAAATTATACTATTAAATTCTGGCTTGTTTGAATATATTCGGGCTTGGCTACTTATCTTTATTACAAGCGGTTTCAAAATGTACCAAATTCGTACAATTGTACCAGCTCTGGCAACGCTGCTATGCAACCGCCAATATGGGTTGTTGATACTGTAGCTACTGCGCATAGACTGGGAGTCGAAATGTTGGGACATTGGGAATGTTCCGGATTATTATATAGGTACTAGCAACCAGTGAGACAAATGTCTCATTTAATAAAACAAAAAAGACCGTTTTTCAAATAGAACAGCGTCCCGGACGGACCAGCGTCCCGGACGGACGGAAATCACGTGATTTCTCGAAAACCGAAAGTGTCACGTGACTGAAATTCGGTTCCTGACCTGACATGACCATTCCAAACATATAACTTTAATAACTTTTTTCTCTATCTCTTACGGTTTGGCTGCTGAAACAGCGTCCCGGACAGACAAAACAGCGTCCTGGACAGACAAGTCTATTAGGTAAAGGATGATAGCTTTGGTGGTTAAAGTTTACTTCTGGTCTTATCCCTTACTTGGTCCACCGATATCTTCTAGTTTTTCTAAAAGTACGTTTATGTTCAAGAGAGTCCCTCAACGGTAAGCGAAGTTTGATTGGACTGCTGGTTAGATGTTGAAGTTATTGTTGTCGCAAAACGGCAACTGGCGCCCATTTAATTTCTTTAATCCGACTCACGACCACGAATCTCCGAGAATTTTGAGCTAGCCTGGGCTGTGAGCCGATCTAAAAGTTGTAATGGGTGGAACAAAAAGATCTTATGCCTTAATACTTGGGTACAAGCTCTTATAAAACTTCCGAATAGTAAAAAATCTTCGCGACACTTTCAATAAATACCAAGACATAGACGCTCTCTATAAGCATTAATGATATAAAAGTGTTTAAAAACTGCCAGTAGATGCCACATAAAAAGTTAACTTAAGACGAATGTTGCTAATGAATATATCAATTCTATTAAAATAGATCTTGTACAATATTTTTTTTAAATGGTCAATCAGATTGCCTGCAATTTCTCATATTAGTAAAGGAAATTAGATACAAAATTTAACTATATAATTTTAAAGTGGCGAACGTTAGTTGTAGCACAGATTCAAAGAGAAAGGTTATTACATTACTATATTTTTCTAAGTAGTTGTCATAAATTCTTAGGTTTGTACAAGGTACATTATGAACTGCGCAGTTTATTTTTGCTTGCATCGTGTCGATTGATATGAATAGCGCCTTAAACATATTTAAATTAAAAAGAATGTCGCGTCTATAGCGACCCTGTAACTGTTGGGTCCCATTTGCATTAAGGGGTTTTTCAATTCTGCCTGTTTGTCTGTTGACGGCATAGCTCAAAAACTGTTTGTTGGAAAAAATCCGATACATTTTCTACCTGGCTCGAAACCGAATCTACTTTCGGTCAAATATACAGAGGGTGAGCAACTTAAAAAAATATAATGTTGTCTATGTTTGCTTTGACTGAGAAATAGATAAAAGTAATCATTTGTACATAGCTCATGCTTTAGCCTTGACGAAAATGGGACCTCTAACAGATCCAGGGTAAACATCGCAAATGGTACAGAATTGTATAATTTATAACGCAGCGAGAAGCGCATACAATTCGCGCCCGGTTGCAGCTCAGTGACTCAAGCATATGACTCAGTCTGTCACGTGCATGGGAGCTCGGGTTCGAATCTCACCACCTGAATTGTTTTTTTTATTCGCAAAATGATGTAATGAGCATTACTAGGTGCTTCCTTTCACTGTTTCAATATTATTAGCAGTGTAAAGATAGTTGCACCTATTTTGTATATAATTTTGAATTGTTGATATTTGCGTAATTTATAGTTTCAAAGCTTCCACTTTACCGATTTTTTAACAAATACATTTTTATTTCGTAGCACAACCAAATATTACTGGAGCACGTTGCTCGTTCTGTTCTTGTAAATTCCTTAAAAAAACCTTGATGCATAAGTACATTAGACGTGAAGAATCAATAAAAACCGAACACACCTTACGTATTATTTAGAAGGCACCACTTAGAGATGGAGATCCCGAAAGACGCCTGTTTATTTCAAATTTAGTACATAACGCAGTTTTAGTAATAATGATTTGTCATTAATATTTTAGCACGATTAAAACAATTTTTAAAGACAATCACTGTAAATAAAACACTAAAAAATACTACAAAATAACAGTGGGCAAAGGCAGCGTTGTAGAGAAAAAGAAATGTTCGTTGATCAGGCATAGAAAACAGCGAATTGGAAACTATATTGGTGTGTCGACCTCTGCTAGAAAAGGTATAAAACTACGCAGCACTATGAAACTCAGCAATCTAGCTGTAATGTGATTATTTCAAACATAAAAATGTAAACAAGATATTTTCTTAGTGTTCACTTAAGATAAGAAAATTAATTTCTCCAAAACCTGTCAGAAACCGGAACCAATAAAATAAGAATATTCATTCCAAACAATTGTTTGAAATGACCTTGGGATTATTACGCACATTTATTGCAATTGGCGTAAAATATTCTATTCAAATATTTGAAAATTAACATGCGCCCACACGAAAATCGAACGTTCAATGTTTTTACTCTTGATCGAGTTTAGAAGCGATACATTCGCACAAAATCATTAGGTTTCTTAAATTGATACACTATGTGGGTATACGGATTGGGGGTGAGTTATAATTTACTCATGAAAAAACCAAATGGGAATTTCGAAAAAGGGTCGTTTTTCAGAAAAACTGCAAGCTTTGTATTTAACAGCCTTAATTTTTTTAGATGATTAACTATAATAAATATGTGGTTCCAACACGATGGAGCTCCAGTGCGCTGATTCGTTACACAATATTAAATAGAAAAGTTCTATTTTTTAAAACTCCCTAAAGTATCCAAAAAAAAATAGAGCTACAAATAAGAGCCAAAATTAATCAACACGAATACGCAGGATTTTCCCCTTATATTGACTACACATTTAAAGTAGGCCGTCCGATTTCCATAGGGAAATTTCCACTGGATAAATCCACAGGTCGAAACAAGCACGCGTGGCAAACAGTTCGGCATTTCCAGAAAATTTACTACAGCATGGCATTTTTCAAACTACAATATCCAACTAAATATGCACAAACAGGCGTTGCTACATTATTAACAAGGCACCTGAGCGGCGAAGTTTTTACCAGAGTCGTCATTTCACTATTGATGTCTTAAAGGGAATCGCTGGGAGAAGTCTTGCTAAGACACGCGATTTTCAAGACCTCGAAGACACCACGTTTTCCACAGGAGCATAATTAGACTAATTCGTCACGTCCACAACAATTTCGTCATGACGAGTATCGATCAGTTGCACAGAGATGAATAATCGGAAGCCGGGTTAATTGCATTAAAAATTAGATTGCTGGGAGTTCTGCCTGCAGCTGCCCGGCCCTAGCTGATGAAAATTTCACAAATAAAGTGGATCTCTGTTGGGTTATCTTTGATTAGAATTTAATTACTGCTAATTTTCCCACGGTCATTATAGAGTAGAAACGTCATTTTATCCGTGCACGTGAGTGCAGGGAGGAAAGTTGGAAACAATAGATGTAGTAGTAACAAGTGCTTTAGTTATCAGCTATCAGCACAATAATTTTTAAAAATAAATCATTACAATTTATCAATCTATCAATCTATCACGCTGGTAATAATCTGCTTTATTACAAAACTGTAAAAAAGCGATGTAGATATATATTTTGATGATATATGTTATACTTATTTGGATATTATAAATAAATGAGCTTATACATCTCCAAGTGGAATAAAATTACTAAAATTACTCTTATCTCATGGGTTGGCTACATCCTAGCTAGTATTATTAAATTATAGAAACTAATTCAAATACATCAAATTCAATATTCGGGTTCTTTCAAATAATTTTGAAAACTAAAAGCTTGGAATAATACGCATTTAACTACTGGGATCGTTTCTATGCGGAAATTATAGCCAATGGGAACTCAAGTGGAAAATATGACGTTCCAACCTAACAAATTGTGCCAAACCAATTTGCTTTGCTTTAAGAAACAGTTCAGTTCTACGTCATTACACGTTTCTTAGACGACAACAAAAGCGTAAGTAAATAAACGCCACAAAACTTAAGTGACGCTCTTGCCGGAAGTTGATATAAAATAGACGGCACTTCACAATTTTAAGCATAATGTTTTCTAGAAACGCTTTCCTGACCGGTTCAGCTGCTGCTGCGATGGGTAATAAACGGGCTCCAAAGAACCCCGCAGTAAATGTCACGTCGCTGTAGGCGAAAATTTAAATGAGCCTCATATGTGTTAAGTTAGGATTTCATCTAAAATTAAAGTATAGCATAACCTTGTTACAACGAACCACCGATATAGTGTGTATCGACTAAAGTGTGCGTATTTCCATAGAAGTCCGTACAAGCCTACAGTAATAACGTGCTTGAATCTACAAATTCATAAAAATTGATTTCTGAACTAAGGAAATATTTGTTTGTGAACAACTCAAACCTAGCAACTCATTAATTCACGATTTTACTTGTTTACTGTATAATTCGTTCGCGTAAACTAGCTTTTATATAGGTTTGGCTTTAATTTTTTAGTGCTGTAATTTTGAACTCGGCATCCGTCTTACCAGATAAAAACTAAAAATGATTTTTTAGACACATTTTGGCTAGTTTGCTAGAGGGTAACTGCGTTCTGTCATATGTTTTTTACAATATAATTAAATTGTTTTGATATTTCTCGCAACGATACGCCAAAGCTTAACGAGCGCTGTTATAGATGATCAAAAGACCTAGAAGACCTGCTATTGCGTACAACTCCAGTGAACCTCAACTCATTACTTTGAAAAAAGAAATGTTATTACTTCAAACATATTTCTAAAACAATATAAAGAATAGTAACATACAAATAAAAGCTTAGTAAGTTGTACTACTAGTCTTTTTTTCAGAAATTTGCAGTCTGATTAACGAAGGCGAAACCCGAGTTTATCAAGCAAATGAGTAAAAAAACTTGCTTTCGTACATGTTGTACACGTTACTTTTTGCATAGTGATCTCTTGTAACTCGAAATTTGGTCGAAAAGGACTTCAGAATTTACAACTGTCAAATTGGCAATTCACAATTTCAACAAAATAGTTAATATGAGCGGATAGCCCAGTAAGCAAATGCTCGCCACTCAGACGGTCGGTCCGGGTTCGAATCCCAGCAACTCCAGAGTTTAAAAATTGTACGCCTCCCGGCTAACCCCTGTGGTAGTCGTTAACCACTAACAAGGAAACTTTTTTCACTTTCAACAGGCCAGGCTAACCACCTACCCAGTCTAAGGGCAAGGAGGGCTCATAGAACCACTTTGTGGTTAAAACAGGCCACTGGCCTATGATAAGAGGAAGAAGGAAGAATAAAATAGTTTAAAAAGTATTACGTTCTTTACGATTTTTCGTTAAAAAACGACTTTCATGACCACTACGCAAAAAAAATTGCAAGTACAGCGTGCAAAGGTTATTCAGAAAGCGTGACAAGTTTGATGCTGCCAATCTACCATCTCTTCTGTAATCTCCTTGCACTCCCTTAGCGGAGAAGAAGAAGAATATTTTCGTAATAGAAGTGGCAGCAGGTCGATTATAATCTTCCTGAAGAACTTATTTAAGGAATTGTTATAGGAAGGAAATATACCTGGCAACTGAAGTAATTCAATAACCAGAATTATATTCAAAGAAAATATAAAAAAAATTGTAAAAGGGTTTACATGAAACTTCTCTCATAAGTGTTCACAATTATGTACCAAACACGTAACAATTTCTTAAAGTTGGTAAAAACACTAAGAAAACACTAATGCGTATTACATTAATTTGTAAATTTAAAAAAAAACGCCGCACTCGGTGTGATTTGAACTGGCGGAATCTGATTGCTAGTCCGACGATTTAACCGCTAGCCGGAACCGGTATTCGCTTATGGCTGCATTATAAATCACGCGGTGATCGCTGCAGATTTCTCTCCCCTACAATGTTCAGCCTGTATACGCTTGATCCAATTTTCGTCAAGGGTAAACACATGAGCTATGTGAAAATTATTATCTTTATCAATTCCTGAATTAAAGCAAAAATATACACTTTCTTTTTTAAAGGTGCTCACACCGAAAGTGTATTCGGTTTCCAGCCAGCTGGACATATAATCTGCATGCAAAATATCGTCTCCCTTCGTATCTGAAGAACCGGTCCGCTTTATACAGACTGATAGAATGATCAACAATGAATTCATCCCTGCAGATCCGAACGCTAAAACGAAGTTCTACTTTGACGATCTGAGGTCGCGTATAAAGGAAATAGGGCAAGAGTAGCTAAATGTGCATCCGTTCACATCGCTCTGGCTGCGAAGCAACATTTCGCATTCAAATTACAAGTCGCTCCCTCATCCGCCGTTTGATTTAACCCTTTGTGGATTGCACCTCCTATTCAATATAAAAAGTTGAAGTACGAAGATTTGACAATAAAACTGGAAATCATCCAGACACCAAGTATGTGGAAAAGGAAGAAAATACGCAGCACTGTGCACCTAAATATGATTTATATAATTTTTTATATACATGTATCGTTATTATTTAGGTCTTCCTGTCTAACAAAAATATGAGATTCTTAATTTCTGATCAATAGCTATAAAAATTGGATTTTTTAAAATCAGTTTAAAAAATACACAATGCAGTAGCAAGTGAAACGTGCACTCTTTATAATGTCAAGATCCTAATTACATAATCTACAGTTAATTATTATATATAACTATTTCTATATCAAATGGAAATAAATGCCCCAATGTGCTTAGCACTGTATTATCTGTTGGTATATTGAGATGTAGTACGGTTTAGGCAGTCGATAACTGTCCCAACCCCTATATATTTTGATACTCCATTGCGAGCTGACTCGATTAACACCACTTTCACGCCGAGGAAACGTTTTATTTAAAAAAGTTAGGTTAGATTTGACAATGTCAGCAAACGAAAATACTGTATGAGAGTGTTTAATCGTTTGTTGCACAAGAGTGAATCTGACAAAATGCTTTCACCTTATATAACAGAACTAGTAATGGGGGAAAACAATAGGATATCAACAACGTGTGGAGTGCCACAAGGGTCTGTATTGGGGACCCTCTTGTGGAATATCTACTATGATCTCGTTTTGGGAATGGAACACTAGTATGATATGCCGACGATGTGGTAATTATTGCAAGAAGGAGAAATGCGGAAGAGCTGGATGGCAATCCAACCAACCAGTACTGAAGGCTAGTCAGTGGATGAGAATAAAAAAGCTCAGAGATTGGCCCTCTCAAAAGCAGAATTAGTCTTATTAATGGGGAGAAGAAAGCTAACGGAATTAATAATAGAAGTAAAAGATGCACAGGTTAATAAGACTGTGGAAGTACTCTAATATATGGATGTGGTATTTAATAGAAGTATGAGCTTGGGAAGACACGTCGAAGAAGTCACAAATGTAGAACGGCTTTTGTCAAATGTGAGAGTTAAAAAAGCACGGTAGAAGGAGCTCAACGAAAGATTTTTAATTGTATATACAGAACTGCCTCCACAGAAAACCACCTATACACCATATGGTAAACGAAAGAAGCTAAATGCTCAAGAAAACAGCAGTCGATAGAAGGGAAGGCGACATGGACCAAACGATTAATTTCAAATATTAGAATAAGGAAAGCGAAATGGATTACTACTTATATGTTCCAGATATTAATCGCGGAACTATTCAAACTACAAGATATCGTAATGTGCTGGTATTGTAATATAGAAGAGGGTACGGATACACCAACACCGGAAAATTTAGTACCAACCATGCTACATGAGGACGATAATGGAAGGAAAACAACTGATAAAAATAATTAAAACCAAAGAGAAAGGCAAAAGAAAGCGACAGTAATAAAGGTAGAACGACAGCCACGCCTTGGCAAGATAAAAAAATACGAATTTTAGTAAGAATTCCACACTAGTCTACTGCTGCATATCCAAGTGGATCGTCTTTTGAAGTTTTCCCTTCATTCACAAAAAAGGTTGGCGTTAGTTCCGATTTGGCACGTTGGCTGAGTATGCTGAATTTAGGTTAGGTCAGATTAGGCTAAATAACGGTTAGTTTAGGTTTGATCAGAGCAAATAAGTAGGGGAGACGTGGGTACATTTGAACACCGGACAGATTTGAACATCCGATTTTGAGCCAATCCTGTTAAAACATGGAGAGAATTAATTTTAATATAGGTGGTAACACTGCTGAATACACGTGCGAAGATTCCCTGCTATCTTCAGACTTGATTCTGTGAACACTTTTGGAAGCTACATTTTTTGTGGTAGTAACTGTTTTATCTTCTCTAATTGAATTAGAGCAAAATCATTTAAAAGAGGTGTGTTTTACCTTTATATTGATACATTTCTTTTTCTGTTTCCGATTATTGGATATGTGGAAAATATTAGGTTAAGCAAAAAAGTTCTTCTGGGGCACATTTGAACATGACAAAATTAGCTTTTATATAGAATGAGTAGTAGACGTAGAGATAACTGGGAGTCATTGGATGACCCCGACCCTATTGGACGTTCTTAAACTTATCATTGGTCAGACCAAGTACAGCAAGAA
This sequence comes from Agriotes lineatus, assembly GCA_940337035.1. Lineage (NCBI taxonomy): Eukaryota > Metazoa > Arthropoda > Insecta > Coleoptera > Elateridae > Agriotes > Agriotes lineatus. The sequence goes on along the minus strand of CALNHX010001997.1, from coordinate 108,236 downwards.
TGTCCATATTCTCATACTCAGAGATAATTAATACATAGGTAGCTGGCAGTAGTTTAGTGTTCAACTGTTAAGGAAGTTTGCAGCTATTTGTCGAAGAAATGTATCTTGAGATTAAAGAATAGGTTAAAAGTGTAAAATCGTAGAAATATATATATTTCAGCGCCTTGTGCCTTCTTCAAAAAACAAAAGAAACCCATTTTCGAGGTATTCAACTGGAAAATCACCTATCTCACATCAATACACATTAAAAAATCAAAAAAAACTGAAAAATCAGTAAACACCATATTTCCGGTTATGCGAGTTTCTTCAAAAGCTTGTTGTCGCATCTAGATAGTACATACACAAAACTTATACATGAAGTTTCAACGCCATACCTCTTTTCGTTTTTGAGATATTCTGTTCACAGACAGATACACAACCAGACCAATGAACAAAAACATGTTTTTTGGGTTCAGGGGGTTCTAAAACGTGAAGATCTGTTGGAAACCCAATTTCGAATTTTTGGGGTGACTCCAATACTTCCTTTGTCGCAAAAGGAAGTAAAAAGGCTTTAAAGTGAAATTTATGATGATATTAGTGTGACACACAAAGAAGATATCGGGTTGGAGCTTTCTACGTCCCCCTCTGGGGGAACTGCCAGAGATGTGCCCATCTTATCTTTTGGTGTAGTCTTTCTACTACTATTAACTATAAAATACTGTGAAATAAAATACAAAAAGCTAAGCAAAGTTTCTGTTGAAATGTACCCCAGTCTCCCCTACTGGAAGTTAAGAGACCCGAAAAAAAAATCTCGGCTTAAAAGCGAAAGAGTTTGATGACTCAACTTGTCGAGTAGATTAAGGGCTTGCCAGCGTTTGGCAGCTTCAAGTAGTACATTTACCGTACATTGGTTAACAATGTGGTGTACCTACATAGCAACCTTGTTCCGACGATTTAACGCTGGTGTTCATAAAGACTTTGAACTTAGAACTGCTTGCGCAAGTGTACTCCTGGATCCTGTACTACTATAATTTGTTGCATCAAAGCACCCGAAGTCGCTAATACGTAGTTTAGACGAGTTTACAAGCTCAATTAAATTCTATATATTACAAGTCTACCGCTGCATGCAGTTTTTGTTGATGAAAATACACGATTTGCTAGTTTCCTAGAATATTTTACTTATTTTTCCTACATACCATCGTTCATGTATACAAAAAATCAACCATGAAGAAGTCGATAAGTCACGACGGGTCCTCCCTTCTTGATAAAGCTACGTAAACATCTTTGATTATTGCAGAATGTCACGTTCATGCACACTAAAAATATTGATTTTTAAATGCTTTTATTTTTCATAAAAGTTATTTTTAATGATAAAAATTAGTCACATCCGCGCTATAGGCTTTAAGACGTATATAATATGGTTTATCTACGACCACTACTAAAAGTAGCCCTTTTAGCGCTAGCTTGTTTCACTAAAAGTGACGTTTTATAGTTTACCGTGTTTAAAGAAATCAGCTGTTTACTTTTAGCACATGTGCTAAAAGTGAAGCGAGGTTCAAAACTACAATTTCGAACTGCAAGTGAAGTTGTAAAGCTATTCTAGTTGCTTCTTGCGTTACAGGTAAAGCGTTTTTGAAATAATTAAAGCGTTATGTAATGAATACAGTCATATGTGGAGTATCAATAATTACATTTCGTAACTCACCTTGACAGCACGGGCGTGGCCAAACAATCGCCACCGCGGCGTAGGCTACTATTTATTATGACATAAATTAAAAGCGTCGCAGATGCGAACCTTTCTTAAATCGATATTTATGGATTAATAACGGTAAAATTAAGGTCGTAGATAAAATATTGTATGCAACGCGTGCTAAAAGTCGTTTATGCGCGAGACATGTTATGAAACTCAGCCTTCGGCTTCGTTTCATAATTTTCATGTCTCGCGCATAAACGTCGACTTTTAGCACTTGTTGCATAAATAGCTTTTTTACAGCACGTCGTCATTTTTCCAACATTTTGCTCTTCTTTCCCAGTCCTTTTCCATAGTTGACTAATGTCTTATTTCAGTGCTTCTAGCCACTTTTCTCTCGCTCATCCTCTTTCTCTAAGAGTATTTTTGCATACATTTAATCCTACAATCGATAGACATGGCGCTACCACCATGCCTTATTACCTTCGACCACCTGTATTAGATACTTGGATGTCTGTTACTATCCATTCTTCTTCTTCTTCGTCGGTTTCTTCTTTACAGATGGTGTCAATGTAGTTGTTTCTAGTTCTTCCTGTAATATTCCCCATCGTTCTCTATTCCTGGCTTCTCTGGTACCATGCTGTAGCGTACTGCCAGCCAGTTCTTTGACCTGGCCTGTCCATCAGTTCGGTGATCTCCTTCTGCCTCTAGTGCCCTCGACCTGTTCTTCTATTCCCATTCTTTAATTAGAACGAGCCATCCTTGCGTTCTATATGACCAAAATATTTGAGAAGTCGTTCTTGTACAGTTTGATACATTTGCTCTCTTAGCTGTCCACGGGACACGAAGAAGTCTCCTCCAACACCAAACTTCAACATGTTTTTAATCCTGTTTTTCGATGGTCCAAGTTTCGGCCGCTTATAGCATAATAGGCAACTAAGGTTTTTATTAGTACTGTCTTCTTCGTGTTGAGTGTTATGTCGTGGTCTTTCCTAATTTTATATAGGTTCTTCGAAACCATTCTAGCCATTTCTGATTTCTGGTGTGCTTTCACCCACATTGGATATGAGTGCTTCGAAGTAGTGCTCTATTTGTCTGATGTCCGGACAGTTGTTTTTGCGATCGATGCTAATAATCTTAGTTTTCTCTTGGTTTATCTCTAGACCATATGGAAGACTCTCTTCTTCCAGACGTCTAAGAAGTTCCTCCAGTTCTTCGGCCGTGTTTGCGAGAAGTGTGATGTCGTCAGCATCGCGTAAGTTGGTGAGTGTTTTCCGCCAATGCTGAGTCTACCGGTCCAATTCTCTACATTTCTTCGCCGTAGGTGTTAAACAGTATTAGCGATAATATACAACCATGTCTAGTGCACTATTTTATCCTCAGGCGATTCGATAGTAATCCATCTACTTTTACCTCTGCACTGCCTTGTTCATATAATCGTCTCAGTAGGGTTACTAGGTGTTGTGGAGCGCCCATTTCTTGAAGGATTGGCCATAGCTTATCCATTATCTCTTTATTTATTATTCTTCTGCATTATCCTTCTGCATCTTCTACTCTATCAAAACTTCTTATTCACATTTTAATTTTTGCAAGGGCATTGGTTGTTCTTTAACAATTGAAATTAGGTTTGTAGATATTTTTCAAAACTAGTATAGGGACGGTGTATATGTTTCATACAGGTCCTGAGGAGAAGTTGGTAAGCCTCGAAGTTAGAGTTAGCTGTCCTGTTCCATTTTTTTGCCAATTAAGGACCTACATGAGAATCTCTCTTAACCCACTACAGAAATAAACCCGACCAAGATAATTACTAGTCTGCATACTAAGATTGGAGCATAGGTGAATGAGGGGGTGGAACTGTATATCAACATATCAACAAAAGATGGTTCCTGAACCTGACATTTTGGGTTCTTAATATGTTGGGTTCGCAAGGGTCACCCACGCAACCCCTGTTCCGGTCCTGGTCGCCGGCCAGAGGATGAATTAAGCGACAAACCTAATTATTTGCACATCACTTGTGACATTATAATTACCTACAATCACCGGCACCGGAACTGGAAAGCGTCGAGCTCCAAGGCCGCTGGCAAATTGACTTGCTGAATACTGAAATTGCGATTTGCAAATCCGTCATTAAAAATAATACACTCGCAATTTGCTGTCGTAAAACCTGCGCGAATTGCCGCCGATAGACATAGAAAGGAAAATTCGCGATTCCGAGCGCGCTCCCGATTGCGAGCAAACAATTATTAGCAACAAATTCGCAGGAAACTTGAATCTGTTTTCGATAAGGGGCCGATAAAATCGCGGAGAGGCGGAAATTGTGTCGGGTCTTCTGTCGCTGGAAAGATGGCTCCGACCGCGAGACCGTGAGTCAATGGGAATTGAAGATGACAGCAAATAATGGAATTTGCATACTGTTTAATGGCTTTTCTTGGGGCAATTAAGACGCGAGCGATTGTTCCGGATTTTGCTATTTTTAATAATACCTGCCTGAGGACTCCGGCCATTCTTTATGTTTTCAATTCCCATGCGACTGAGGCTTTCCACGACTTTCTAATTTTTCGGATCTTCCTGGCAGACGCCGTTAAAGTTCAAATAGCCTTATCTGAGAATACGTCATGTGCGATTATAACTGATTCAAGTGGCTTTTTTAACAAACACTTTATTCTAGGAAAAACCAGTCGAGCTCTGTATAGAATCGGGTAAGAGGCAGAACGTTTTTATTTGTTATACTATATATCAATGGCAAACATTAACATAGTTAAGGATGCCAATATAATGTGTCCCACTTTATTACTTACCACCTAAATACACAAGGAAATTCATACAATATACGGTAGCACGGGAAACTATGAGGACTGAAGACGTGACAAGGAAACCCTACTGGTGAAACAAGGAAGAATTAAAGCTCCGAAGAATGGAAGACTGTTAATTCCGCATAGAAGGAACTAGAAAACTATGAGTACTCTTGAACAATGTACTAAACAAAGAATGAGTTTAAGATTTTCAAAGCCTACTGCAAGAAAAACAGCCACAGTTCATAGAAATACAAAACAAACAAAAATCCTGGCGAGAAATAGAACTACCAGTACAGACAGCAGTAGTGGAAGATGTAATTAGGTCGACCAAGCTAAAGAAGTCCCCAGGACCTCGAAACCTTTCTCCAGAGCGTACGAACCACAACAACTTCTACATACGCTCAAAATTTTATACGAAATATGCCTAAATGGGGTTGGTATTACAGAAATCTACACAACCCACATCCACAAAAGGATCTAAAGCTAACTATCGCAGAATAGCGGCCATGCTTAGCGTGCCTTGGAGTCAATTTGACATATTTTTAAATTTTTTGTATGTATGTATGTATAATCGATAACCTCGTTTTACCTTACGGTGTAGAGGCTGGTCCTTTATGTGCTTGCATCTGGCGGTACAATGCTCAACTTGCCCCGGATTCGGGATACAAAGTTGTAGCGCGCCTTTTGTGCTTGCACAGCAACCATTAAAATCGTCAAATTGACATCAAGGCATCTTAGTCATGCCTACAGTAGGCAGAATCTTCTTACTCTCGCGAAAGACCAGGATGTAGCAAATGATGACAAAACTTAAACTGTGTGATCAGAAAACTGAACGACGAATATAAACGAGCCGGTCTATGAACAATTTATTTATTTATTTTTTTTAAATTTATTTAATTTGCACTCAGCCAACAGCCGTTAGGCCAATTACAGGCGTCGCTGTGCAGTTACAATAACAATAGGGAAATCACGACAATAATAAGTTACCTCTAAAAATCCTTTTACAGTGTGGAAGTAAAATAACGGATAAATTCATGAACTTTGTTGATATTCATTTTTATGAAAAAAATCTCAAAGGGGTTTAGCGATTTTGACCATAGAGAATATTTTCAGCTAATTTTCAGCTTCTTATGTAATTTGTTTTTCATGATATAACGTCATCGACTTTTTTTTAAATACCAACCTATATTTTTCATTATTGATTTCGGTAGTACTTTTTATCCCGTTTCGAACGGTATAAAATTTTCAATATGTACCTACCATTTGAAAAAAATGAGAAAAATGGCCTTAAAGTTTAAATATTAAAAACCAATGAAATGAGCAAAATAAATCTGGTTACCGATGGATTAACTTTGAATGGAGTTCTAGTTGCATTTTTCAATTGTATTTTTTAATTTCAATAAAAACGAATGTGCCGTCAATGACTTTCCGTCAAACGTAAGTAACTAGATTTAGTTTGCTCATTTCATTGGTTTTCAATATTTAAACTTTAAGAAATTTTTTCTCGATTTTTGTCAGACGTAACATATTGAAAATTTTATTATCATTGAAAATAACATAAAGAGTACCACCAAAATCAATAATAAAAAATACAGGTTGCCATTTAAAAAAGTCGATGACGTCATAACTTTTAAAACAAATGATGTAGCAACACAAAGGTGGTTGTAGTGTATGTCCTATAATTAAAATCGCTATACCCCTTCAAGATTTTTTCATAAAAATTAATATTAACAAAATTAATGAATTTAACCGTAATTTCCACGCTGTATATATAGACGTGTCTGCGAACGGTCCTGTCGTCACCGTGTGTTTTATAATGCACAAATAAGCAAGTGTACTTATAGAAGAGAGATCTGCCATGCCTATAGCGGAGATGCTTTAATATGCCGCAATAAAACCCTTTAGTCTTCCCCAATCATCTCGGAATCATCATTCCGAGTGACGCCATCATCAATGACGTACACTTTTTAACTTGAACATTTTAGTTTCAGTTTACTCGTTAATTATTTACTTCTCCACTTGTTTGATGTTTTTAATATTTTTAATCGCTACGGTAAATTTCTAAAACAACACATTTTCAATCAATTATAGTAGCCGGGCATGACAATTCCACCTGACGAACAAGTCCGCAGTTGACGTCAGCAGAGGAAGGCCGATAAATCCAATCAGTGCCGTAGCGATGCAGCCTTGTTCTTCAGATTAAGTGCTGAAGTTCTCTTGAGGATCAAATGAGTATGCTTAAATATTTTAAAGATATTTAGTTAGGTGTACATGATAGTGTGACACACTGTACGAGGGATGAAATATTCGCTGAGCGACGTACACATGGCGTTGCCATCGAATCGTTCAGACTATATTTTTCGAAGACGTTCATCTACCATAAGAACACAATTCAAGACAATCTGTCAAGTAGTTTAGTGTTGACAGCCGGCTGAACGAATCTAATTTAAAAATGAATAAAGCCGAAACAGTCCCCGTCAATATAAACACTAAACAAGTTTGCCCTGAAGTGTAAGCGTGGACGTCAGAGCTGACGATGACCCCCGCAGTGGACGCCCGCTAACCACGGTTACTTCGGAATTCGTTGAAAAAGTCGGAGATATTGTCTTGGCCCGCCATATACAAGTGCGCCAAGTAACTGAGGAGTAAATGCGTGTCCGTAAGAACATTTCAGTTCAATGTTTTTATGGGCCCATTTGTAACTATAGATGAGACTGGCACTGCCATCGGATCGTTCCTATATTTTTCGAAGACGTTCATCTACCATAAGAACACAATTCAAGACAGTTTGTCAAGTTGTTTAGTGTTGACAGCCGGCTGAATAAGTAAAATTTAAAAATGGATAAAGCTGAAACAGTCCTTATCAATATAAACACTAAACAAGTGAACTCAGAACTGTAAGCGTGGACGTCAGGTCTTATGATGACTCCCGCAGTGGACGCCCACTAACCACGGTTACTTCGGAATTCGTTGAAAAAGTCTAAGATATTGTCTTGCCCGCCATATGAAAATGCGCCAAGTAACTGAAGAGTAAACGGAGTAACCGCGTGTCTGTAAGAACATTTCAGTTGAATGTTTTTATGCGCCTCTTTGTAACTATAGATGAGACTGGCGCTGTCATCGGATCGTTCCTATATTTTTCAAAGGCGTTTATCTACCTCAAGAACGCAAAATTCAAGACAATCTGTCAAGTAGTTTAGTGTTGACATCCGGCTGAACGAGTCAAATTTAAAAATGGATAAAGCTGAAACAGCCCTTGTCAATATAAACACTAAACAAGTGTGCTCTGAAGTGTAAGCGTAGGCGTCAGAGTGGACGATGACCCCCGCAGTGGATGCCCGTTAACCACGGTTATTGCTGGTAAAATTGAAGACGTAGATCGCAGAAAAGCTCCCCTTGGCGTACCGCTAAATTCACCATCGAAAAACTTGCTAAATAGCATTTCCAATAATTGGTCCACCATCCATCGTATTCATGAATATGGCTCCCAATAACTACTGTTTGTTCACAAACTTGAAGAAATTCCTGCCCGGTAAGAAATTATAATAAATGAAATAAATGTTGCAGTCACTCCAATTCCTATATATATAAACTCCCTATATACACGTGTGTCGTGCCTGCGTCTTTGCGTCATCTTTTCATCGGCTCCGATCAGACGCACTTCGTTCGGAATTGGTAGTATGTTCTGTATGCTGCCACCGCGTCATTTATAACGCACCGATACGCATGTGCATTTATTTGGCAGCCCTGGTCTAGCGCACAAGGTTCTTTCTACAAATCAGATTCTCTCTGGGCGCGTGGGTTCGAATCCCACCGGCTACATTATAAAGGTAAAACTAGTTATGCATAGTAGTTATGGAAAAATCATCAACAATGTAAATAAATGAAGCTAACACTTTGGCGGAACTCGGAACGTAGGTCAACCACTCGATTTTCTGAATCTACACGACAAAAGGTTAAGAATTTATTTGAAAAAAATTTTATTTGACCTGACTTAACCTGGTCTAACCTAACCTAACTTAATCAAATTTGACTTGCACTAACCTAGCCTGTCATAACCTAACAAAGTTTTATGTTTTTGCTAAAAGGTTTCCCCTACTTGGAACTGGTGCTTGTTGTGTGCTGTTAAAAACATACAGAAGATTTTTAATGAATACAACTAAACTTGAAAAATTCTTATACACGTAGTTTACGCATACATAGTTTCTTTTTATTTTAAAAATATCTCGAACTCTATTCATTTGGCAAAAATCCAAAAGCTAATATTTTCGGTGTAATCCTTTCGATATTATTTAATCAATATAGCAAGTTTATTGGAATTTTTGAAAACGACACGTTAATCGAATCACAACCCAAGAAAACAGAGTGCTAGGTGTACTATTCCTTTCAAAGCACCCTGTATACATACAAGTCACACAAAGAAGTAGAATGTGTTGTGTATATGAATACAGAGGAGTAAATTGCATTTGGCCCCATTACCTGCGTGCTTCTGTCTAGTATGAATGATTCTCAACAACAAAAGGTATAAAAAAGAGGCGTGGTTACCACACGACTTTCTTTCACTGCTTGTAAACATTTAATTTTGCGATTTTTTTCAAAAAGTATACACCTTTAAACAAAAGTTATGGACCATTATTTCCATTATTAATTTTTGGATTTCCAGAAAATTTTTGAAAATATAATTTTGTGATTCTTCTAAAAAACCATACTAACCTCTTGCAAAAAATGTTTTAAACAAAAATTGTAGATAATTGCATAGTATATTCATTACATGAAATCTAACAGTTATAACATTTTCCAGGAAAAAACCGAAAAAACAAGAGTAGAATACCACTTCCGGTTGACCGATTTTAGCAAAAATCACTGGGGTCTGCTAACTTATATTAAAAACGAAGCTATACATTTTCAGGCCGATCGATTCAACCGTATGGGCTGCAGAGAGGACACAGACAGACTCACAGACTGACAGACAGACGTCACTTTCGAAATCACCTATTCTAAATCAGGAGATACGAAAATGGATATCTTCGCAAAAATCTCGAGTTCGGGGTTAGTAAATTTTCTTTATTTCCTCTTGACTTGTTAAATGGTCATTACTGTCGTCTGAACTGACTTAGTAAATGAGTCTTTACAGGACAGGCGCCTGTAAAGTGTTATTGTCGTCTGAACTGGCCCGTAAAAGAGTCTTTTTGCACTCATGATTTCAAAATTCATATTTCCCGGTCATTCCCGATGCGCCGAAAATGACTTTTCCCGCACCGGGGTGTTTTTTACTTTCCCACAAAAACTATGGCAATTGTGTGTTCCAGGGGCGCTGTAAACGTCAACAAAAGCTAACAGGTGCTAGGATACGTATAAAAATTTAGTAATTTGTGCTGCCAACTCAGTAAAGTTGTAAAACACTAAATAATATTTTTTTAACTTTTTCAAATATTTTGAGTTATTCGTTACAAAAAACATTGTACCTACCTCTTTCGGGAAGAATTTTCCCGAATTCGCACTACATGCAGCACTCCCTTCGGTCGTGCTGCAAACACAGTGCTCATTCGGGAAAATTAACTTCCCGAACTTGTTAGGTAAATAACTATTACATGCCAGGTGCCTGTAAAATGCTGCCATCGCGACTTTACACTTTGTTTTCTAATAATCATATCCTTCATCAATCACTAATATTAATTATTAGGATGTTCCCCAAGAGGAAATAAAATGTTGTACGCGGCTCGCTTGCAATTAGCCTTTATTGGGGCTCACCGGATTACAGGGTTCGCTCCTACGTCGCTCTCCCTGCAAATTATCCGGCTCGCCCATAAAGGCTAATTTACTAAGCTTGCCACGTAAATAACTATTACAGTCCTCCGCTCAAAAAATATCAGTTCACCAAAGTGCACAATTCATTTTTCCCATGTCAAATAAAGTTGGCACAGAATTTCTAGCTACTGCTTATTAGTTACGAATATATTTCTACTTTTTTTTAAATACATCTTTGATACGAAATATTTTTAAAGCTATATTTTATGGTCGTGAACAAACAAAAAATACAAAAATAAAATTGGTCAAAGTATACGTAGAATTAATGCAGCTTGCATGCAAAGTGTTTTATAACATTGTCTTTAATACTTAAAGCATGTTACAAGTTTTTGCTATAACCTTGACTGACGTTAATCTCATAACGAATTAAAAACGAAAGGTTATATACAAATAGTGTAATTGTATTACTTCCAGTACATTTGTTTCCTTATTTTACATTTTCTAGTTGCGTTCGTTCAAAGATTACCTCAATGTGAAATTAACGCTTTATTCTTTCTGTAGGTTATTAAAGCATCTGTCACGACCTTTCAAAAGAGACTAAAACGAGTCCTATAACTTACTTAAGACTGAAGTTACGACCAAATAATGGTTGATACAGCGAGTTATAGTTCTTTTCCAGAAGTTCGGCGTCGCTTATCTCAAAAACTACTCTGGTTTGGACATTGAAATTTGAGGTGGATAACTTTCTCAACCAATCCGTTAATCCAGTAACGTGTCATTCAATTCTTTAAATGTTTAGCGTGTTATTTGCTGAACTTCAGATGAAATTTCCCTTTGTAGAACATTTCACTTGCTGTATTGTTTCTTTACACATCTCATGACAAGGTTATTATTTAAGAGAAAAATATGTTGCTCCTACTTTTATTAAACTAGCAAATGTTATAAATTAGAAACGTCGCCGGTTTATTTAATAATTTAAGAAAAATGTTCTGGTATTTTACATTAAACACGTGTTTTCTGTTTGCCATGGCTTTGACATAAAATCGTACAATTTAACTTTCAAAAATGTAGTAATTTAAATTTTCGTAATATTTGGACAAAAGTAGATTTCATTTAAATAAATACTAAATTTGCATAATTGTGAACACATAGACAGCCTGTATATGCAAGTTTTTATTTTCTACATATATAACATTTAAGGCAATCTGTACATTTTCCCACAATTCCAGTTCAATGTAATATAAATAAAACAGAAAATTAAGCAAGCAAATTAGTTTCTCGAACACGGAATAAGGGTCCAAATTACAATCCGCAAAAACAATACAACTTCTTCACTGTTTTAATAATCAAAGCGTGCCAAGGATGAGCACTAGAAAAATCGTGAGACTAATTTGGTTCGTAATTTAATGACTTCATTGCATAAATAATTAATGTGCGAGGGAGAATTAAGTGATTAAAATACGTAATTGGCCAGATGCAAACAAATTAAATCACCGGGGGCATGCGTTATAGTTACCTGATTTTTCTGTTTAGCTTAGTGCAAAGCGTCTAAGATTCAATTAAAGATAGATTATCTAATAACTTGATTCCCCAAACAATAATTAACATTGTCTGAGGCACAATTAAATCAATTAAAATTTGATAAATATTTACTTTTACATTTTGCTTAATATGTTCGACTCAAAACATTTTTCCTTGGTTCGATCGCCTGTTTAGGTTTTGTTTTTTAGGTTTAAAATGTTTTATTCTAGTTACTTTCCAATAATTACATTTTATTAGCCTTTGATTTCTTCTATTCCAACAGGTCCTGCCCTTGTTATTGTTTATTTTCGCTATCAATATTATCACCTGTTTTGTTTTGGTGCCCGGTTGCACTTGCACATCAAATCAGTCAATTGTTTTTGCAATCGAACACCGTAACGTTGCAACTAAAACAATCTTCGGAATTCAAGCCACTTTTCAAGACATGCGAGCAAGCCTTACAAAAGGGGGATGTAAACGAAACACCGGAAGCAAAAACTAGGGTGGCCTTTAATTATGCATAATGAAAATACCTCTGAGTCATTTTCGAATGCACGAAATTCGGGGTAGGCTACCAAAATGCGTGGTGGCGGCCCAAAAATAAACAAGACCTCCAAGAATGTTTGCCGAATTGCGGGAAATAGTTCGGGGACGGGTCTGACCTGACTAGATAACGACGAGGAAATTGCCTCTAAAATTGCAGGACAAAACGGTAAATACTCGGAGAAAAATAAAAATTGCAAACTAACCATAAGTCTTTGTTGTGTTACGGTAAATAAATACCAGTGTGCAAGATGAGTTTTTACCGTGGGGAAAAGATGGCAAGGCAACGCGGGGCAGCAATTATAAAACTATGCACATCTGCGTATGACCAGAGACCAAAACGTTTATTAGATAGTGATTTGTCAAAAAAAGTAGGAAAAGAAACTAACGTACTGACCTTATTATTTACGAGATCAACTGCTATTATCACTAGGTAGATATCACCACAAATTAAGCTAATCAGTTTAATAAACTAGTTCGTAACCGAGCGATGCTTTAATCCAGTCATTTTAATTCACAAACTTCAATATTTACCACGAATCACTGCAAAACCCTGCGGGTGCTCTGCCATTTTAGATTGCATTGCCAGTTTCACTTGAAGTTTGCAGCTTTCAGTTGCAAGAGTTGTGATCTGGCAACGTCGCGTGTAGGTTAGAAATGTTACGAGTTCGTTAAGTTGGTAGCCAATTACATAACCAATAAACCGTAAGTCGAACTGCACGTCAGAGAGTTGAGGTCAGAATGGCAGCAAAAAGAATTAGCAAAAGTGCCATTAACTGGCCTGCCCTTGCAGAAAGGGTGCCGCAACATCAAAAACCACAATATCTCCAGTTCAAATCCAAATCTGATTCGTATTTGCGACGGTAATTATCTGTATTTTGCCCCTTATGTAATGACAGTAGCCAAGATTTTAACCTTTCAGGGTCCTGGAAAATCCTGAAAAACCTCCAGCAATCGACTGGGAAGCATACAAAAAGATAGTACCAGTGGCAGGAATGGTAGATGAATTCCAAAAGCAATATTCAGCGCTGAACATACCCTACCCCCCTGATACCGTCAGCGGACAAATCGATTCCCTCGAAAAGGAAATCAAAAGCGACATTGACAAATTCAAATCAGAATCGAACGTCCGTATTGAGGAGTAAGTATTAGTATTTGTGATGGAATCATTTCAGTAGTTCGTAGTAATAATTTAAAATTGAATTCTATGAGAATATTATTTTGGTTAGGTATAAGAAACAACTGGCCTATTTGGCGGCTCTGCTTCCGTATGATCAAATGACCATGGAAGATTATAGGGATGCCTTCCCAGAGATTGCTTTGGATCCGATCAACAAGCCCACTTTCTGGCCCCACGGACCTGAAGATCAGCTCGACTACTTCGATAAAGATGCACCAGCTGATGAGCATTAGTTATTGATTTCCAAATTAGTGTTTGTGGTTAAATAAATTGAGTAAAAAATAGAGATATCCACCAATTGTAACTATCTGTAAAAATAAAATTATGCTTAAAACTGTTTTCTTGATTTTCATATAATCGTTCTTGTATTGATTGAATAATTCCCATAGATTGAATTTTTTATTATTGAGGAACATTTAATTGCACAAAGTAATTGTTTACTTTTTTTTGTGTCAACTAAATGCAAATTTCAAAAGCCAAATTTTCATTATCGGTGGAGATCACAGATCATAAATCAAATAAAAAGTTTTTGAATCGGTACGTCATTAGCTAGCTATAGATACACACTTTGTCGCACTTTTGGCTTGCTATAGACTTGCACTATAGATTTGGCAAGTTGTATAAACTCCATGATCCCCAATATGATTAAAGTTTTGGACTATGATGGGTAAGTACCAAGAGCATATAACGTGTTATATGTTCTTTGGTAAAACGGAAGTAGTTTGACAGGGCATTGGAATATTTCTTGAAATTTCACGTTGAAATGAGAATTATGGTTTGTAAACTGTTAAAATTACAAAAAAAGGGAAGCGTTAATTGTGACTATGATGTACTTTTTTTCAAACGCTAAAAGGAACAAAAGTATATGCACATGAGAAAATTGCTACTAAAGCAAGAGTAGGCACTCTCGATACTTATTCCCAATTGCTTATCCATTTGAGAGTATATTACGAGATCTTTTATGCTACGTGTCCACTGAGAGGAACTCTCGAGAGTTACTGTTGATAGTTACTCTCAATTGCCAGTCCATTTGAGAGTTTTGACTGTATGTTTTGTTGTATATAGTTTTAGAGATTATTTTTTAAACAGTCCTATCAGCCAATAGTAATGAGAAAACATTTCAAATGGACCAATAGCATCAAAATTACACTGACTATTTGCTAGTAGCTGATCACAGCGACTATTTTTTCACAAACCATCCAAATCGTTCTTCTGCTGTAACACAACTAGCTAAACGTGAAGTAGGTGAGCAGCAGTTGTTAAAAATCTTAACTAGATTAGCACTCAGATTTGCGAATCTAGTTAAAATTATCACCACTTATGTAATTACTGTTAATTATTTTTGAAATTACTTGTATTGTAACATGTGCTTACCTACTTGGTTTCTGAAATTATGCAATTTTCGTTGTATTCCTTCGGTAGTACAATTACATTTTTCTGATATCTCTTTCAATATCTTGTTCTTATTTTCACCATTTCGGTACTCTTTACATTTATGATTCCATAAAACGAAGTTTTCGCCAATCAATTCTACAGTTTCTTCTTTTGACCACTCTTTTTTAGAAGCCATTTCTATAAAACAACTCTCAGTAAAGCTCTCAAAATACGAAACGTGTTGGTATTTGGAGAGTAACTATCAAGACCAATAAATTATAGTGTGTCCACTTGCGAGAAAGTCTCAACTAGTTCAATGCCTGAGAGTTTGTAGGCACTCTCCAATAGTTACTCTCAGAAGCGTGTCCACTTGCGAGAAATACTCTCAAGTGCAGCTCTCGAGTATTTATCGCAAGTGGACACGTAGCTTAACTCTCGGATAGTTATAGAGAGGCTCTCAGAACCATGTCTCGCTTTACAAATTGTATAGAAGCCTTTAGATCACCTAGAAAGAATTTTTTAACTGTGTGAAGTTCATAGTACTGAAATATGAATGTGCACAAACTTGTGTCCTTTATTGTTGTATATAAAATAATATTAAAATGAAAAAAAAAACAAAAAATCAATAAAAGATGAAATGAAATAAATCTGAGATGATATATGACATATAGTCTGTTTTTTTGCTTTATAATTCAGAGCAGGCCTTGCATTTATATTATTTTAGCAGTGTACAACAGTTTAGTTACAAAATATACCTAACGTCAAAATCAAGGTCCCCGAGATTGTCACGTTGACACTTCATTAGCGTTTAATAAAATGCCACGAAAAAGCAGCATTAATGGTAAATCTAAAGTAGCTATAAACCGCTGTTTTACTAATATAAAAGATATCAATGGTAAATTAAGTAAAACAGCCATCATTGGAAGAGTTGGTCAAATCTTTGATGTAAGTATTAATTATTAAACCATTATAAAATTTCTTACAACCCATCAACAACTGAATGACAATATGAAAAAGGAAAAAGAATTTTTAACTTGGGAGGACTATAGTTTCAGGGAGGATATTATAAGAAACTTTGGAATTTTTTTACTTTGGATAGTTTATTGCGATGTGCAAGAGAGGAACTAAATTATATCAGGACTCGTTCAAAATTATACTACACATTAAAAAATATGGGATGTAAATATAATGTGAGTGGCAGAAAATTGGTTTGCGAGAAGAATCATGTAATTTCGACGAAGATTACTTCTTTAAAGAAATATTTACAATTTCGAAATTTTAGTGAAAAATGTATGTTCCGGTTTTTGGATGAAACTGGATATTTCGCAATGGAACCAGTCTGCATAGGTAGACCCACGACACAGACTTGGAAAGTAATCCATCTAATGTTAAGGCAGAGGGAAAGAGATATACTATTTTGCATGCAGGATGCACATCAGGATTTTTACCAGGGTGTGACTTACTGTTGGGTTCGGACAATAATGACAGCTACTATCATAAGTGTATGAACGGTGGCATTTTTAGGCAGTGTTGAAAAAACAGTTAATCTCTCTTATATGTTTAGTATAAATAATAACTTCTACAACACAGATTTGCAAACAAAAATCATCAGCAAGTTTTTAATAATATATTTTCACATTAGAATATAGAAATTTTATGACGTTTCTGTACAGTTAGATAACAACCATGTTTAAATAAAATTTCTTAAAATAAAGCAATACCTTATTTAATTTCAGTGGTTCAGTAATTGTAGCTTTCATTATGTATTATAGTGCTTATAAGATAACACATTGACAGTTGTAATAAATCTTTGACATTACTAGTGTTTTCTCTTTGTAACCAACTACCTACACTGTTACAAAAATGCAAAAGCAAAGCCTGCTCTGAATCATAAAGCAAAAAAACAGACTATAGGTACTATTGCGAATTTTTTTTTTTCGCACGATACTTAATCTAGTTACTTGGTTTTATCCACAGTGGCTAATAGTATGTATATGACTACTTGTCATTCTTCACATTTTGGGGTTATTGTCGAATTACTAGCTTTTTCAGGTTATGTTAAGCAATGGTTCTTCTTCCGCAACCAACTTCGTCGGCCACACGTTGCAGTGACCATCCCTCTTCTAGCTTTGCGATAACAAAGCTTTTTTCGGCCTCGCTTAGAACGTGATTCGGCATTTTAAGTTTTAATGGCAAAATGTCAGTTGTACAATTGATAATTCAGTGACTTTAGTCCACTTCATAAAACCATATATACACAAGGCACACAAACCGTGCGAAATATTTTTTCCTCAATAGTACAGAGCGACTTACCAAAAAATAGTAAAAAAAGTACCTACAGCCTTTTAATTTACAGGCGATTTATATAGCTCTCTATATTTATAGTAGTTGGTGGTACAATATTTCTTATGAGTACCATTGCCATATACGAAGTGATTATAAATGCTTTTCCATCACGTTCCCTTTGATATGTTTGTTAAATTTGAATATGTTGGTGGCACTGTAAGTTTATGTCAAATTCGAGGTTAGCAGGTTAGGTTTTCTGTCACTGCAGGGTGTTTACCAACATGGAATTCCTGGAAATCTCCTGGAATGTCAAAACTGGCACTTGAAATTCCTTGAATTTCTTTATCCTCCTGGAATTTCTATAACATTTAAATTTTATCAATTTGTGATTTTGCATTTGAAAAAAATTGTTTCCCATGAAATATGAAATTTAAAAAATGACATGATGCACATTTGACCGAGCAACTATTTTGCTCGTTTACATCTTACGCCTAAGTCGTAAAAAGATATGAAAGTGTTAGCGTCGTACGTAATTTAGTTCAATTCATGTCAAAAGCAGCTATTGTGTGACTTAACAAGACCCAAAGCACGCGCATGGTGTTTCTGGTGTAATCTTCTGTCTTTTTATGACAAGTTGACGACAACGTGCGTGAAGCTAATAAAAATATGTCGGAGTAGTGTGAAAATACTTGGAATTTTACAAAAATGGTCCTTGAATTCCTGGAATTTTAAAATTGTAAATTAATAGACACCCTGGTCAGTTTTAACACAGACTGACGCAAAACCTAACCTGCTAACCTCGAATTTGACATAGACTTACAGTGCCATTAACATATTTAAACTTAACAAATATTTCAAAGGAAACTTGATGGAAAAGCATTTATAATCACCCCGTACATTAAGCAATTTTGCTCAAGCTTTGGGTTATGTCATTCCTTTAACATTTAACTTAAAGTTATATATGCAGTGCCGCTTTCACGGAATAGGCAACATTTTGCTCATTTCATTAATTGATCAATTTCACAGATTTGGTGTAACATCGACTACAATTGCACGGTAATTTAATGCTTGTGTTATTTAAACCGTTGTTATTAAAACGTGCGTTTACACAAGGGGTGTTGTACAGGCATTAAAAGTGTACGTCGGTGTTAGCGTGGTGTTAGCTAAAACCTCGTCGCAGTGTGACCAACTGCTTTGAGATTTTCCATTTGTCGCTCTGTCAGCCGCTGTCTGTTATTATAAACATAACCAGTGTCGGACTGGTCCATCGGGCAAATGCCCGGTAGGCCAATGCAGTTTGGAGGCCAAAATGTTCACACAATTTTTTTTCAAAAAATTTAAAAAATTGCGCAAATGTTTTCACAAAACTAAAAAAAAATCCAAACTTTGTGTCAAAGTATGGTCCCATCTATTATTTGTTAGTAGTCGTGGAATGAACATGATTGTATGTGTGGGGATTTCCCGCAGCTGGTTTATCTGTGCTGCCATCTAGGCGTTGTTACTATTTATTCGCGCCGCCATTTTATTTGGAGATCTGTGGTATTTATTTCGTATTGTTACGCATCTTTTCGGTTCTGATGTCTTTGGCTATTCAGTTTGTATTTCGCGCGCTAAAGCCACGCCTGCTTCCTTGGCCTTGCTGTAAAAGTTTGATATAGCTCGCGATTGTCTCGAAGCGGGTCCAGATGAAGTATTGAAATTTCGGAGGATTGATGGGCTGCCGTTAGTTTTTGGTTGGGTGAAGTTGGCCCACACTGTTGGGAGCGGTTTCAAGTCCCCGAATTCCATTATTATGAGGGCATCTTAATCCCACGCCATTTGGCGGAGTTCGCTACCGAGTGTTTCGCACATGCCTGGAATTTTGTCCAGGGTAAGCAGAAAGTCGCTTCGAAATGCATTATATTTCTTGCATGTTATCGTGGTCCTTTTTCCTCCCTTACAGCCGCTAGTACCGGAGGGTCAATTACAGTTCGCTCTTGTTTCTACAGTCGGATTGCTTCATGCGATTTTGGTTTGGTAGTTTGGATCTTTGGGGCCGTTTAACCCCTGATGCGTGTGCGCTTTTAGAACTCAGAAAGTACCCGACACGGAGTCCAACCTCTAGGTCTAAATTTGTCCCTGTCGTCGTGTTGCAAATCCCTCTGGCCACCAGTTTTCTGCCGCACGAAATTGCGCCAAACGGTTTTGGGAAGCCGTGGCGTCGTCGACCTTGAGCCCACACCTGGAACGTGTATTGCGTTTCCTCCGAAACCAAGCAACATCAAGAATTTATGCTGTAATTATTGCCTGCCAGTCGATTTATTTTAATGTGTGCAATAATGCTATTACAAAACTTGTGTGTAAACCTGTAAGTATTACTTGTAATTTTTGTCAGAGGTACTTCATATTCTTAGTGATACATTATTAATCGTAGTATATAATTTGTGGCATCCTACGATCCTAAACTGAATATATATTGTGATTTATCTAAAATTATACTGTGATTATGCCAGCTAGGAGGGTTTGATTTAGTTACGGCTACCTGCCTTATTTGAAGCTTTTCTTTGAGGAACTGTATTTGTGTATAAGCTATTTGAGTTTACGAATTCTCGTTTGAACACCTGGGTGCACTCGCCGTTATTGGATAAAAATTTGTTGGCGCGCTGGGCATTTATCTTTTGTTTTGTTCTACCGACTAATCCTTTAAAGACCTGTTCGCCTTCTTCGACTGAGTTGGCGGCCGGCAATTGCACCCGAGTGTATATAAGTACATTTTTTTAAAGATTGACCATTGAATTGCAAGGTCGATAAGTTTGTAAGCAAGCTAAGTCTTTAGAAGCAGGGTCGAGTCTGCTCTCCGGGTACTCTGTCAAATTACTGCAAGGCAAAGGTTTTAGTCGTTTGAAAATTGATGTGCCCAAATATTTGCATTGGTGAGAGGACAAAGGGTGATTGCGAGGGTTGTATAAATTGTCGTTTTAAAATTTTATACAAATATAATTTGCACGCCATTACATATAGCAATTTGTACTTAGCCTACATGTACTTACTGACATTATCATGCACCCCAGTTAGCCTGTGAGCCTGTATTTTCTAAAGAGAAAATAATCACAAATAGGCTAAGGGTTTCTTTATAGCAAGAAAGGTTAGAATGTTTTCTAATTTTGAATGTGGAGAATGTGATCTACTCCAAAGCTTGAATTTCGACGAAATAATTGACAAGTTCGCTCTTTAAAATCAAAATTATTGATGTGATTCATATTGTTAAGTATAATTATTATAATGGAATAGAATGTAAAAGTTCCTATAAGGTTAAAGCTTGTGATCATAATTATCTATATTTTTTCGTTATAATTGTTCCAAATTCAAAATTTATAGATGATAGATAAAGAATATTTTTTTGTTATTTGTTTGAATTTCAAAGTTTATAAAAATAGAATAATTACCTACCTCCTACCTATTTTATTTTTTTGTTACCTTGTTCCATGTTTAAATGTTAAAATTATTAAAATAAATATTTTTTACATTCTTCCATCGTTTTCTTTATAGTAGTTATTGATTTTGTTGTACTTCCACCTGCCATTACTGTACTGTGCCATTACTGGTAAGAGGGGTGCGTTTTGGGGTCTTCGAGCTCCCTACAATTATACAAATTTCGCCTGCGGCAGGGCTTTGCCCCCCGGACTCCCCTTTAACCGGGGCTGTACCCCCCACCCTCAGTTCCTTTTATTTTTACATGTGGAGGCCACATTCATCCTTGCCCGGTAGGTCAAATTTTGCCAGTCCGACGCTGAACATAACTGCCATAACCTACAAAATTAATACATCACATATACTTTTCAGGTAACATTTTATCTCTATTTATTAAATGTTTATGTTTTATATTTTAATTATTGTTTCAGAACAACCAACTGCCTTTACAATTATATTGGTAGTCCTGTTTCAAAACCGGCGTAACTCGAAAGTATCCATTTACACGTACATTTTACACCTGCTTACTAACTTCATGCCTCTTGGCGAAGTGGTGTAGCGTTAGTAAACCAGTTCTAGTAAACCTGGCGTTGAACCCCATTTACACAACAAATTACACTGGTGTTAACAACAACCAGTGTTGTAACACTGGTGTTAAAGGACCATGTAAATTACTACATTAGTGGACCCGGCTAAACTTCAGAATCCAAGGCAAATTCCCCTCCTTTTACTTGCTTCCCTTATAATTTTGGTTATGGTTACTAGAGAAACATGGTTAATAATAATTAATATTAACAGTAGCAGCAGAATGTGTCCCCTGTAAATTTATAAAATTTAGTAAGAAGTGTGTGAAGGTAAGTCACATAATATTCACATTGCAACTCTTAAGTTAGGCAAAAACCTCTTCCTTCCATGTCTTGCGGTTTTGTGTTACCTGTGTCCAGTTTTCTCCAGTGAATTGTTTTATTTCGTCTATTCAGCACCTCTCCAAATGTCCCATTTTCCTTGATCGAGCTGCTGAAATCCAGTTTGTGACTATTCGTGTCCATCAGTTTTTTCTACCTTCCCTGCCCAGTTCCATTTTAACCTTTTACATCGTTTTACTATAATACCTTCCGATGCCATATGCCAGTGTTGATAACAAACACAAGTTAAACACTTTTCTTCAGTGACCTAAGTCTAGGTAGAACATGGGTAACAGAAATGCAAACACAACAACGACATACAATTAAGAAGAAAGAAGATAGTAAAAAAAGCTACAACCTACTATAAAAAGTTATGTGATAGTTAAACAGTTATAATTATATTACGTTTTTACGATCGGGCTATTTAAAAATTATACGACGCTTCTTGTATCAAACATTTATTTACAACAATTAATTACGATTATTTACAAACACAAGAATTATTAAGGCAGAACACAAATTACTTAAACTAACGAACTATTTCTAACAACGATACATTTATTTATTTATATTGCACTTAACAGTAATGATTTATATGGTTATATTTATTTGTTATTTATTTCACTAGAGTTATATACACACGGTCTATTTATATTACGCGCTTCGAGCTTGATGAGAACTGGATGAGAACTGCCCGCTATTCCCGCTCGCGAGTATTTATATCTAACGAATGAGTCATTCTAGAAACGTCCAGACCTTACTCGAAGCTCCCGACAAAGGCATGACGCATCGTCGTATTAGTCAGCAAGGCCGCTGACGTCACGCGTCTGCAGCTGGCTCCAAGGTTGCTTCTTGAATGTGACCATCTGTCCCCATCAACCCCATATCGCCCTCGAACGCTGACTCATGCGTGGCTCGGCCCCCAAGATCGTTACAATTATAAAAACAAAAATTATAAACAGAAATACCCATCTTGGTTTACACAAACTATCAAAAATATTAAACTAAAGAGTAAATCTTACAAGAAATGTAATAAAAGCAACTGCCAACATAGCTTAAGGAAGTTTAAACCTATGCGGACTCTTGCCAAAAGTCAAAGTAGAGTAGCGGAGTACAATAAGTATTTAATTAAAACTGAAACTTCTATCAGTAATAATTCTAAGAATTTTTGGTCTTGTACTAGATCAACGAAGGGGATTTGTTAAATACCTGAAAAGCTTCATAAAGGAAATCTGTATTATAATTATCCCCAAGATATTGTGAATGTTTTTGCTGATCAGTTTAGCAGAGTTTATCAAGATCCTGGTTTATTTATGTTGAACTTTGATTCTATATACATCAATTTTCCTGATGTAAATGTAAATATTCAATCTATAGATGAAGATGATATCAAACTCGCAATTCGTAAACTTAAAAACAGACTTCTGGGCTTAATCAATTTTCTCAGCTATTTAATAAAAGATTGCAGACGCATTTTCATTGCTCCACTTTTAGTTATTTTTAATTTATGCTTAACAACGAATACTTTTTCTAATAACTCGAAGTTAGTCCAAGTCTGTCCTGTTTTTAAGAATAACGGCGCTACTGACATAAGTAACTATAGACCCATAGCTATATTATCAAACTTTTCCAAAGTTTTTGACGTGGTCAGTGATAACTTAATCTACTTGTCTGTCAAAGGTATCATACCTCCGTATCAACACGCATTTGTTGAGAAGCGGTTAACAGTTACAAATTTATGCTGTCTTGTTCAGTTCATTTCTGAGATTCTTGACAACCAAGGACACGTAGATGTGGCATACTGATCTTTCAAAGGCTTCTGATTGACTCGATCATGAGCTATTACTTGTACTTATTAAATTGTACATGTAGGGTTTCAGTATTTCTTTGGTTAGGTTGCTGGAATCTTCTCTAATAGATAGAAATCAGGTTGTAAAATATAATGGTTACGCCTCTGTACCGTTCACTGCTCAGTCTCTTGTACCTCAGGGGTGCAATCTTGGACCCTTGCTCTTTTTACTGTTTATTAACAACCTTGGGTTTACTTTACAATGCAAAACATTAATGTGTGCTGATGATGTGAAAATATTCACATCAGTCAAAGTATCTTCTTCGTTAAATGTGTATTAATAATTAACTAAATTTAAATGTAGTTCCAGGAAAGACCTGCCGATATAGTTTTTCATTATACCATTGATGGTAGCAAGTTAGATAGATGTTGCGAAATAAAGATCTTGGTGTCATTTTTGATAGCAAATTGTCATTTAATGCACATATTGTGCAAATGGTATCATCTGCCAATAAAATGATGATTAATTCGATTGCATGAATATTGCGCCTTAATATTGTCGCCTTATTATGATCGATATAAAATACTTGTTGAGGCTGTACAACGCTAGGGATAAAGCTTATTCAAAGTTTAAAGGATCTAGGACTGCTCCTCACTGGGACTATTATAAAATGCTGCATAATCTGAAGCGATCAAACATGATTAACTAGCATATCTAGAATTTAAGCTTAGTAACAGTCAGCCAGGCTTCCTAAAATCTTTAGAAATTACACCATCTAAAAGTCATGAATTACCTGTTAACCTTCGTCAATTGTGTCTCTTCTCCAGATAATGATCCTACTGAATTATTCGATTTTTACAGAAATAATCAAAAGACTGAAATGTGAACACTATTAAACTTCTCCACGGTCAAAGCTGCTACTGTTGTTAAATATATCAATGAAATCAAAAATAAATCCCCAGTTTGTGACAATCTAAAAGCATCCAAATCATCAAGCATTGTTGTTCTATCATTTTACCATACTTAATACACATTGTAAAGTTTTGTTTATCCAACAATAATGTATTTCTAAATTGCTGGAAAATAGGGGTTTCCAAAGGTAAAAAATCCTTCCCACTATAAAGTTCAATTAGCTGCTTTGAAATAATATGATCTAAGATTTTAGAAACTACCATGAGATAAAAAAAAAATATTCTGAGCAGGCCTTGATATGTGTTCTACGTTTGGCAGCACTGAAGTGTATTGTCAGTCTATGTCAAATTCGAGATTAAAAGGTTAGGTTTTGTTTGTTGTTTGCATAGATATATTACTTACTATAATGCTAGCGGCTATGAATTGGGGGGTCACGAGGAAGTGAGACAGACAACCAACTCTTCAATGTATATGGTGAGCTGTGCGCAAGCGCGTCGGCGTCGTCCGCGCGGTGGGGAAGTGGTCAAGTTTAAAATTCGCATCTAAAGGCGGAGTTCAAATTCTCGGGCATGCGCACGAGACGCGTTATACTCAGAGTGAGACTATGTCGGCGCCGTAATGTTTTCGACCGTTCCCAGGCCCTGCTAGCAATATATGTATCGAGAGATAAAAAAAAAACTGTTCCTCAGCGGGCTGTGGAAATTCAACGTATGAATAATATGTTGGTGACACTACATCAATGTCAAATTCGAGGTTATCAGGTTAGGTTTTCCGTCAGTTTTGACACAAAATGACGCAAATCCTAACCTGCTAACCTCGAATTTGACATTGACGTACAGTGTCACCAACATATTATTCATACGTTGAATTTCCACAGCCCGCTGAGGAACAGTTTTTTTTTGGATCTCTCGATATAATACATGATATTATATGGTTGTTTGACACAGACTGACGTAAAACTTAACCTGCAAATCTCGAATTTGACATAGACTGACAATACACGTCAGTACTGCCAAACGTATAATACATATCAAGGCCTGCTCAGAATCATTTTTTTTTTATCTCATGGTAAGATTACACTTGGATAAATACAATATTATTCTTGAATATCAATCAAGATTCATACAAGATCTTAGTTGTGCAACTGCTCTGTTAAAGTTGACTGACGACTTGATAAACTGCTTGTGACCAAAATAAAATGTCAATCTTAACATTTGGTACTTGGCTACAACAAAGCTTTTGATACTGAGTGAATTACATATTTACTATAAAACACTGCTGGAGCCTGTGGTTTGAAAATATCACAAATTCTTGAAAACCCCTCACCACACAAATATTTAACAACTGCTAAATACGTATTTCGACAGCCAAGCTGTCATCATCGGTAGCTATGAAAACTAACACAGCAAAAAGGCAACGATATACTCGTGACCAAATCACTTCCATTTGTGATTTGGTTTTTTGTAGTTACGGATGATGACAGCTTGGCTGTCGAAATACGTTTTTAGCAGTTGTTAAATATTTGTGTGACGAGGGGTTTTAAAGAATTTGTGACATATTTACTATTTACTTGATAGATATTCGACATAGTTAATATGTGACAGAAATCATTTATTTGACTTATCACTTTGACAGTTCTCAAAATGTCATAATTATCCTATAACATAAAATCGTTGCTCTCTTTGTTTGTTTGTATGTTTGTATCTCTGTTCTCTATCTCCTCCAAAGATACTGGACCGATTAAGTTGTATGATGGCTTAAAAGTTTGCTAATTTTTAGACTTAGATCGTAGGTCAGTTTTTATTTACAAAAAAGGTACGAAAAAGTTTTAATTTAATTAAATCCTCTAAGCAGCGGAGCAGAGCTTCGGTCACCGTGGGCTACGGTGTGACAGCTGCGGTGGCCGCAGTGATCGCCTATGTTTATATATCGTTATAGTGGCGCATTATTCAAACAAGCCATGTTGATGCAGGAGTAGAATGCTCGCCTGCCACGTGGGCGACCCGGGTTTGATTCCTTTTTTTAAAACTTATATTAATGAATCTCTCTTAAATTAACGAACCAAAGCGTAGTTCGGGTGACTCAATAGTAAATAATATTTTTAATGTGTGCTGATTAACTATCATAAAATTGATTTGAATATACATGCACCAAACTTGAGGTAAGAGCATTCATGTCTCAAAGAGCTAGAAAAAAATAAATAACATAAAATAGAAGTATTATAAAAAGGCATATATCTAACATTAACTTATTAAAAATAAAAGTTATTTCAATACAAAGGTAAGATCAGCGTACATACTTTTATTTATTTATTTATTTTTTGTATCTACTCAGCCAACAGCCGTTAGGCCAATTATAGGCGTTGCTGTACAGGGTGTCCCATTTTCGACACTTTTATAGGGTATCTCCGTAATTGTTAGTGCTATCAAAAAAGTAATATAGGCGTCATGTGCTCTTTATGGGTCAAACTTAAAATGGTAAAATCAAAATTTGAAAATTATCGCTCGCTTAAGAGTTACGGGGGAAAATAAAAAAATTGTCAATTTCAGAATGACCTTATATTTTCTTAGTTAAAAGAGATACATAAAATAATTTAAAATAAAAGTTTCTTTATAATAATGGTTGAATAATCTGTCGTTTTCAGAATAAGTATACGGGGTCAGGTAAAAAAGTTATCGGACCTAACCTCATTTTTTTAAATGGAACACCCTGTATATTTTAATCTAAAAAGATAGCATATTAAATTCTCTTTTCAAATATAGAACACACCGTGGATGATATTGGTTTTCTATGCGATTTATTTACACTTTATTACTTTAAACCACAGTAGGCTACGAAACAAAAGCTAATATCCTAGAAACAAAACTATGTTGACATTGTAGCTGGAAAGACATTACACCATATATTTTAACAGACAAAGTGTAAAAGAAATAGTTGGCACAAGAAAGTAAACTAAAAAACTATAGAAACTTTGAAACGAAATAAAAGATTAAAATTAAGGGAAAAAATAACAGGAATCATCGCAAATGTTCGAAAGCCCCTCCGTTGTTTTCAATGCACTCTTGACATCTTTTTCGAACGGATTTTAAGGCATTTATGATGTGTAATGGTTTTATTTCTGCAAAGGCCTCGTGAATTCTTTGATCAAGTTGTTGTCGGGTTAAGATGACTTCTTTATAAATATTATTTTCTAACACTCCCCAAAGAAAAAAATGTGGAGGTGTTAGATCCGGAGATCGTGGTGGCCACCTTATAGGTCCATGTGTTCCTATCCAACGGTTTCTAAAGTGAGTATTTAAATGCTCTCTTATTCGAAGAGCGTTATGGGTAGGGGCGCCATCTTGTTGAAAGTAAATCTCTATTACTTCATTTAAAGGAACATCATCAATGATATCGAAAAGGTTTGATTGGAGTATGTCCAGTTATCTATCTGCATTTAAATTTTCTTCAAAACAGCGATACGCCAGTTTATTTTGAAATAAAAAACAACTTACATTTACCCCAAATCGACCTTGTTGACGAACAGGTCGTACCATGTGGGGATTTGTGGAGTTCCAATGTCTTTCATTATGTCGGTTAAGAATACCGCAACTTGTTATTCGACATTCATCAGACCAAATAATTTTTTTGTGAAAAGAACGATCCTCGTTAGATTTATTTAAAAACCAGTGACAAAATTCCAATCTTCTCACATCATCACCAGGGTGCAAATATTGGGTAATATTAACAACATAGGGAAAATATTTATTGCACGTCAAAATTCTGTGCGCCTTAGATTTTGTAATTCCAGTTTCAGTCTCTATTTTTCTGACGGAGGTAGATTTTTGTTCCTAAAATTTCAAAGTGATTTTAGAGAATAAAATTAGAGTGTGTGCTTAAGACGACAAACCAGAAGTGAAAACTTCACCAAGACGAGATTCCCTATTAACCTTTCACAATCGAACATCCGCAAATCTCAAATTCAAGACGATAAAAGAATCGATCCATAAAAAGCAAATACACTATGCATTTGGTCATATTTTAGCATTTGGATTTTTTTTCCCGACTTTTCATGAGCGTTGCATAGCCGAGTCTGACTGCTCAGTGTCATTCAATACCCACAAAAAGTGCTAAACGCGCCTAAAGGAGTTTTCACTTCAATAAAAGTTGAGCTACTACTATTCAAAGCTATCACAGGATATACCATTCTTACCTGATTATGGGCCTCGACCAATCCTAATACGCTTATTTCTTCATTTTCCTTGTTTTCTTTATTATAAGTTTTTGATCTCGGCTTCGTAAAAGAGCCGTATGTTTTTAAATTATGTTCCAGTCGTCGGAATATGTCCTTAAATGGTTGCCGTCTTTCCGGATAGCGAACAATATATAAATTTTGCGCCATTTCTTCATTTTTTCCAGTTTCAATGTAAACTGATATCATATCAAATTTTCGAAATGTTGATAAGTCATTTTCACAAACGAATATGTAAAAATGAAATCGACATTAAATGTTAATAACAACTAGAATGTCAACATAGTTTTGTTTCTAGGATATTAGCTTTTGTTTCGTAGCCTACTGTGGTTTAAAGTAATAAAGTGTAAATAAATCGCATAGAAAACCAATATCATCCACGGTGTGTTCTATATTTGAAAAGAGAATTTAATATGCTATCTTTTTAGATTAAAATATACAGGGTGTTCCATTTAAAAAAATGAGGTTAGGTCCGATAACTTTTTTACCTGACCCCGTATACTTATTCTGAAAACGGCAGATTATCCAACAATCATTATAAAGAAACTTTTATTTTAATTATTTTTCTGTATTTCTTTTAACTAAGAAAATATAGGGTCATTCTGAAATTGACAATTTTTTGATTTTCCACCGTATCTCTTAAGCGAGCGATAATTTTCAAATTTTGATTTTACCATTTTAAGTTTGACCCAAAAAGAGCACATGACGCCTATATTACTTTTTTGATAGCACTAACAATTACGGATATACCCTATAAAAGTGTCGAAAATGGGACACCCTGTACATCAAACAAGTAGATACTCATGCCAAATGTTGAAACCTGTCTAGAGTGCCTGGGACAGTAACTCAGGGGGTATTTCTAAGCTGGACTATCAGATGGCAGCACATAATTCTAGGGATGAAGGGACTTTTTCCTATAGATTTAGATGGCCTTGCTACCAATCAGAGCGAGTTACTAGCTGTGCCACCAATCATATGTGATAAAGTAGTGGCGCCATCTGTTACTAGTATCGGAAAGTATCCCCCAGGAGCCGTTCAAGGTCATCAAAATCGGTATTTTGACATCAAAGGAACCGGCAGTGAGTGTCTACTTGTTTGATTTATGTACGCCAGTAAGATTATATAAGTTTCAATAATTGAAAAACTATCTGATTTAATTAAATTGAGTAAACAACAGCAAAGGATAAGGAGGTGTATACCATAGCAATATAAAAGCGTGGTGAGATCTATAATGACATATGCTGCCGAAGCAAGATCTGAAACAGCAAAAACAAAACAAATGTTAGAAACAACTGAGATGGCAGTCTTCCAAAAAATAGTAAATAAAACCAGGTTGGATAGAGTTCGAAGTACGGGAATTCGGGAAATGTGTAAAATCAAACCAGTAACAAATTGGGTCAACAGTCGTAGGCAAGAATGGGACGAACACATTGATAGGATGAACAACACGCGTATAACAAAAATAGCAAGAGCGATCTCCAGCAGGAAGAAGCTTAGGACGATCCAAGAAGCAATAGAGTGATAGCATCAGTGGTGGTTAAAGAACAGACAGATTTGTCTAAAAAGAAGAAGAAGAAGAAGAAGAAATCGTCATATGGTAAATACAGCATTTTGACACTATCTACCGCAACTTTTTTTATTCTTTCCCCGAATTCCTCCAATTTCTTAGTTTTTGCCTCTTTCACTAAGTGTTTGACCCTTTCTTTATGATTTTTATATTTTTGGTAAAGATCAGCATTTTTGTTAGTCCTGAAGTGTCTTTTTTAATAATTGTTTTTTCTTTTGCACTCATCTTTTATTTTACTATTTTACTATGCTGTTTGTATTTCTTGTTATTTCACAAACTTTTCTTGCTGTTATGCATATTATATTCTTGAACTCATTCCATATGTCTTCTATACTGAAATTTATCAGATGTTCCATATTTTTAATAATTTCCCCGTCTATTTTCTCCTGGTACCTTTCCTTAATTATTTTTTTTCTTGTATTTTGTAGACCTTAATATCTGTGCATTCCAAAATCCCATTCTTTGTCTGTTCCTGAACCATGTGTTTCCAACTACCACGTTATTTAAAATGCAAAAGTTTATGATGCTCTGTTCGTTAACCATTTTTAGAACTATCTCCAAATTTTCTTACACTTCTTTCACCTATTATGTACATTTGTTTATTTTTCATGTGTTAGCTTTGACTTTTATTTAAAAGCATCATTGTTTTCGTTGCAATAATTATTTGTGTCTGAGTTTGTTTTAAAATATAACCAATAATAGTTATTTGTTTCATTAGTACAAAAAATGCATGATTTCGGGACAAGTAAGACAGATCGCCGGGTGACGTGCATCTGAGACCGGCAAGTCTTACCCGTCCCGAAAACGCATTTTTTTGTGTTAATATACTATACGGGGAAAATAAACAACGACGACGATTTCCGAATATTGATGAAGCATTTATTTTTTATTTAAAATTTACCATGTAAAACCCTATCTTGCGTCCATTTTTGTACTAGTGCAAATATGAATCGAAAAGTGTACAGAGTGTTTGCTCTAATTTTGACACCTTCTAGCGACTTTGTTATTCCAGATAGAAAAAAATTCTTCAGATAAAAATTGTAGGGTATCATCCAAACCGTCCGAATTTGCTACTTAAAGAAACAGTTGAGCATCAAGGATGAACTTTTTGACTTATTGTATACTTTTTTTTAATGGAACACCCTATATATTATGTGTTTATTGGATAGCGCTTAAAATTCTCTTTTCAAAAATATATAAGTTGCCTGTAACTACTTTATCCATTGTTGAAATATCTGCTATTAAAGAATCAAAATATTACTAATTTACTATATGAAATAAATCACAGTAACCATTGAAACAACAAAGTTATCAAATGACATTACTGGCGGCAAGCGGCATGGAACATTTAGTTGTCAATTCGTTTTTAAAATTGTTTTTGGTATTAAAATTGTTGATTATTTTAAGTGAGTCATTTCGGGATGCTCACCAATTACCTTGGCAACTGTACAGGATGTTTCCTCAAATTTTGACAGCTTCTAGGAGCCCTAACCACTATATATTCGGCCATTTCGATAATATTATTTCCTACACGTAAAAACAGAGTTTTATGATTGAACAAAAAACGTTGTTCAACTTTTCAAAAATAAAAACCTAAAAAATTTAGAAGATATGTGATAATCTTTTTAACGGAAAAGCAAATGCGGTGCCTTAATTGTTCTCCGTCCACTCATAAAATCCTGTTTTAACGTTAGTAGAGTAAAATCATTGAAATGGCCGAATATGTAGTGGTTAGGGCTCGTACAAAATTATTTGACAATATGGCAACTACGATTTTACAGTGTTGTTATGCATCCCGGTGAGTTACAATGATACTAGATAATTTTCAGCGTTCAGAGACCCTTAAAAATTGCTTTGTAATTATAATACGAATAATAATAATAACTGTTCTTTATTGCCCAACAGAATAAATCCAATTATAAGGCAAACATACAAAATATACAGTTGAACCTAAAAATAAGTACCTATAAACTAAGAGAAAATATGAGTGAGAATAGGAGGAAATAAATATTTAAATTTTAAATATATACACTCACCGGCACGAAAAACGGAGCACTTGCATTTTTTGATTAGATTTAAAATTGTATCCCTTTGTGATTCTTGATTATTACATTTATTATTATACATTTATTATACATGTTATAATGTTAAATGTATAATAAATGTATAATAATAAATGTAATAATAAAACATCACAAAGGGATACAATTTTAAATCTAATCAAAAAATGCAAGTGCTCCGTTTTTCGTGCCGGTGAGTGTAGCTAAATACATCTTCATATTTATACATAATAGTATATTATGTCATTAGGAGCAAAAATTAAGGTTTATGTGCAGAGGCAGTCAAACCAGCCGAAGAACATCAAGCCATTTTTACTCCGAATAACATATAATTTTATTTTCAAAAAGTAACAAAATTAGAAAGCAATAATTTAGTAGGAGTTTGAGCGTTTGTGAGTCAGCTGAATCACTAGCAACTCGTAACATAAATCCAAGCGTCTCTGAAGATGCTTTACGCACAGGGTCCGTGAACGATGCGAGGATGGAAGGCATTTCTAAAACTATGAGAGTTACATAAATATTATGAATATAAAAGTTGTAGGTACAAACGTGGTGTACATTACTGAAATAGTTTTCATTATACAGAGTGTCTCAAAAAAGTGTGGTGAATCAAACTTACTTTTTTTAAATGGAATGTCCTATATTTGGGTAGCCCAAAAGTTTTGCATTGAAATACTCATCATTTTGATATCAAGTTGTATGGGTCTAACGTCAAGTATTTTGGAGATATTAGGAATTTTATGCAAAAAAATGCTGAACTTTAGGCGGCTGATGTAAGCAACAGAAAACGTTTGAATGAAGGAAAACGTCAAGAAAAAAAGTATGTTTTTCGTGAACTACCTTTTGAGTGTAAAATGTTGGATCTGCGTGTTTGAGCATAAAAAACAATTTAAGCGCCTTAAGATGTATTATTTCAATGGATAACAAACAAACGCCATTAAGATAACAATTTAAACACTTGAGCTCTCCAAAAATAAAAACAGAAAACTAGGTTTAGAAAATATAAATCAAGTCAGTCAGTGTTGATACAAGAAATTATAAAAACGATAAATTAGTTCCAAAGGCAAATAAAGTCAGATAAAAATAAACAAAAGTCAATACACTAAAATCCTATACGTAATTATAATTACACTAATTACGTTAAATGTTTAAATAGCTCTCCTTCCCTGCTCTGAGTATTAAAGCTGTACAGAGAAAGCATAATCTGCAAATATAATTATTTCGATTTGTTTAAATGGAACACCCTGTATATCCCTGTATTTCTAAAAGTAATTTTAATGAGTGCTCTTCATTTCCTAGCCCTAAATTCAATCGCTTTTTAAATTTAATTTTCCCTGCTTTTCTCGTTTTTCCGTATTTGATATTTCTTATTTGAGTAGTGGCTGGATTTTTGTTTTCTAAACTTGCTTTTACCTTTTTCTTTAAGAGAGCTCAAGTGTTTAAATCATTATTTTAATGGCAGTTGTTTGAAATCCCTTAAAATAAAGCATCTTAAGGCACTTAAATTGTTTTTCCCGCTGTCGATCATGTAGGTCAGTGATACAGCCTTAGTATCAAAACGTGTAAGTCGGTGATTATATTTGTTTGCTGCTTTCCGTTGACAACTGAACTTAATATTATTATTAAGTTCCTAGGATAATAAAATTTATTTTATTTATTTAATCTTTAGTCCTTATACCGTTAGGTGTCGGACTTATATAAATTTTATAACAAACTTACAGGTACTTAAGTTACTTTAATTTAATTGGCTTTAGTTATACGTTTAGATCTAATATTGTCGGACTTTCTTTCGTTGACCTTTTCCATTTATTCCTATCTTGTGCTAATCTTCCTACTTCTTCCCATTTAATTCTTCTTTTTAGTGCAGCTTGTCGTGTTTGTTCTTCCCATCTTAGTCGTGGTCGTCCTACTTTATTTTTGCCTTGTGCCTTTACTTCGTACACTTGCTTCGTCACTCTGTGGTCTTCCATTCTGTGAAGGTGTCCTAGCCAGCCTAGCTGTCTCTCTTCTACTATTGTTGTTATTGGCTTTATATCTAGGTTTTTTATTACTGTCATATTTCTCACTCTATCTCTCCTCGTAATTCCTTCGATCTTTCTTAAAAATCGCATTTCTGTAGCTGTGATTCTTCCTTTGTCTCTGTCAGTCAAAGTCCATGATTCGCTCCCGTATATTAGCGCCGGTCTTACTACTTTTTTGTAGACTTCTGTTTTAATTTTTTTTGGAATTTCTCGTTTTCCTAGAAAGGTGTTATAATAAAATTAACAACGCAAAATGCAGACTTAAATGTTTTGTATATAAATTGCAAGTGTTTATGTGACATGTGACACTCACAGGTAACACGATTCACAAAAATTAATACTGGTGACAGGTGACAAACCAAATGATTTTTTCAAAAATCTAGGGAAATTTCGATAAGCAGCGGGAAAAATATAATAAGATAACTCGGAATGTATTGCCTATTAACATTTTCAGCAGGCAACAGGCCGCGGCTTTGCCTTGGCTTGTACTTGCCTACCTCACATGGGCGCCGTTACATAGGGGCAAGGAGGGGCGCTTGCCCCCCCTGGATTTTCTCCAAAAATAATTGATTGCCTAGTACGCGAGTTATCAGAACTCACCGCACAGAAATTATTTTCATAGGGTGTAATAATACTAGATAGTGTGCATAATAACAGCAACGGTTTATTCTTTTGCCCGCCATAAAGATTCGGTCACATTACAGAACCGATTCTCTAGCTCAAATAAGCCGACAGCCGAAATATCGAGATGAGAGGCGCCTAGAAATTTGTCAATCACCGCGATACCAAACAATATTTAGGGCTGACCGCTGTTGGGTTTCCTTGTGTCTAGGCACGTTCAAGTAATAAATTCCATGACTGGCCAAATCCCAATGCATCTGCACAGAATGTTTGCAAATATTTAAAATAAATGCATTACTTATTTTAAGTTAGTCTTTATGCACTCCCTGGTTGAGTGGCTACTGACCTACTGTAAGATTATTGTGTATCCTGGTTTACATCGTTTTTTATGTGTGACTTCGATCCGATCTATACGGTATGTATATTGTTTGCATTTATTATTTTATTTGTTAATTAATTTTGTCAGCATTATTGTGTATTTCTATTACTACTAACAGTTCACTATTTTGTGTGTTCCATGCCCAAACAATAATGTAAATATGTAGTAAAGAACCTAATGATTTCGTTATTTTTGATATCTGTGCATGCAATTTTTACAAATAAACTGCCCACTAACGGATTTAGCCTGACCGTGGTGTGCCCTTAGGATTGCCACCTGTCCGTTTTTTATCTAAATTGTCCTTTTTACAAGCCAATGTAGATTTTAGACTTTTCCGAAATTAAATTTTCTCATAGCCTCATTCTAGATCTGGTATGTCTAGAATAAAGCAACGGAACTGTATATGATGGTTTTATTTGCATTTGTATTTTAAAATAACCCGTTATAAGAACATATTCTGGATTAAAAATATTTCGCACAAAACCTATTTTTCGCAGAGACTATAATAATTGTCGTTTGCCCTTGAAAAGTTAAAATATTTTGTCTGCGGCGCTATTTTCCAATTTTATTATTCACAAATTTCTCAATAACTGTGCTTTTTTGGTTTCACAAAAAGGTGGCAACTCGATGTGCCCTAGATGCTTTAGCAATGCACCAAGTTTGTTTCAACTGCTATTTTTTCTTATGCAATTAGAGCAGGCGAACTGATCTGGAAATGACATATATATCGTAAAATTCTTAAATACGGTCCCTGGATATTACGATAGTTAGTACGACAGTACACAATATTACACTAAAATAACCGATTGTTTTATTTGTCTTATAGACAAATTCAGCTATGGACATTCGGAAGTTTTTCAACGTAAAATCTTCGTGCGAAGCAGACAATCTAGACGAGAAATCCCCACCAAAGAAAAAAATTAAGCCAAGCAATGAAGACCAGCCAAGTTTTAAAACTGAGCTTAATATCGTACATCATGCCTCGCCCAGCACATCCCAAAACATAAATATGCAAAATACCAACGATTTAGGCAATTGCATAGGATTGCTAGGGATTAGTAATTTCCAAAAATATATTCTTCTTACTAATCCAGGTACACTCATTGAAAATTATGATTTTAAAAAGGATGCCCCAGAAAACAAAAGATATTTTAGACGAGATTATGAGTGGATGGTTTATTCTAAAAAGTTGAAAGGGGCACTTTGTAAAAATTGCGTTCTTTTTAAACCACCTTCAAGGAGCGTTCATCGTAAAAGAATTTACAGATTATAAGCATATACACGAGTCTGCCAAAAAACATATAAAGTCGCAGTGGCACTGCCATTCCGTTTTAATGGCAAACAATTTTATTAAAACTCTTTCTGGTCAGAATCGTTCTGTGACTGACCTCTTGAATGATCAGGAAAGGCAAATAATAGAAGAAAATAGAAAAAAAACTAGTACCTATTATTTCAACAATTTTATTGTGCGGAAAACGTGATTTTGCACTAAGAGGCAAAGGAAATGGAAATTTTGAGGAGCTCCTGAAATTTAGAGTGGAAAGTGGCGACAAATGATTAGAAAATCACTTAACAACGTGCTCTAAGAAAGCAAAATACACATCGCATCAGGTGCAGAACGAAATAATTGAATTATGTGGAAATGTTATTCGACAACATGTTATAGATGAAGCCAACGACAGCGTTGGTTTCTCTGTGTTAGCCGATGAAACAGCAGACATTGCCGGCAAGGAGCAACTTTCAATTGGTATCAGGTACTTAGTTAAAATCAATATTGTAAATGAGCAGTTTCTTGGTTTTACGGAATTAGAAGCAATGGATGCTGAAACTATTTCCAGTACAATTTTAAATACACTGGAGGGATTCCACTTAAATTTAAACAGACTTGTAGGGTTAGGTTTTGATGGGTGTTCCACAATGGCCGGCAAAGATAACGGTGTGCAACAATTAATTCGAAATCAATATCCTAAATGCAACTTTTTTTCATTGTTCCTCCCATAAACTTAATTTAGTTATTAATGACCTAAATTCCGTTCAAGCTGTTCAAAATTCAGTAGGCGTTATCAAGGAAGCAATAAAATTTTTTAGAGAAAGTCCAAAAAGACGAAACCTGGTACCAAATGTGCCGTTGTTGTGTGAGACCAGAGGGTCAGCAAAATATAAATCTGTTAGACTTTTTTACGAAAAATTTCTTTCCATAACAACTGCCTTAAGCAATATGTCTACAGACCAAAACTTTAATGCAAAAACGAAATCAAAAGCTCAGCAAATATTATGCTCTCTATCCTCCCCCCAATTTATTATTTGCCTTAATATTATTGCAAAATATTCTTCATTGTTGGAACCAGTTACAAATAAACTACAAGGGGTTTCCATTGATTTACTCTCCGTAAAAAATCATATTGACTCTCTGATCGTTATGTTTGAAAATGACAGAGAAAAGGTTGATTCTATTTTCTCGGATATATTTAAAAAGTGTAAAGAAATTGCCAACAAACTGGATGTAGAAATTAAGGCTCCACGGACAGTCGCACGCCAAATCAATCGAGCAAATATTCAGAATAAGTCGGCAGAAGAATATTTCAAAATTTCTGTATTTATTCCTTATTTAGATTCGGTAATAACTTCTCTTAAAACTAGATTTACATCTGATACTACATTAGCCTTTTCGTTGTCACGATTTCATCCATCAATAATTAAACAAGGAATTATTCTCAGTGACATTCAGTTGGAATGTATTTCAGAAAGATTTTTGGTGGAAAATTTAAAGGCAGAATATACCACATGGCAGCAAGTGTGGAAAGATAGAGAGTATCCAGAAGATATTGCAAAACTTGTAAGTGAGGAATGCACATTTTTCCCTAATATTACAACATGTTTACAATATTTTTTAATTATGCCACCTACTACATGCTCAGTTGAACGGTCTTTTAGCACTCTCAGAAGAGTTAAGACGTGGATTAGGTCAACAATGGGCAAAAATCGCCTTTCTGGACTGTGTCTTATTAGTGTGCACAGAAACTACGTTGAAAATAATAAAATGGCTATAATTCAAAAAGTCATTGTTTTTTTCGGTTTGGAAAGGAGAAACTTAAAATTTCTTTTTGATGACCGAGACTGAGACTACTTTTTGAACTTGAAAGTGTAATATTTTTTCTGTTTCATGAATATTTATTGTTGTTATTAATTATTATATATATGTATATATTAGTAGTAGTAATGTTAGTATTATAGGTATTTGTTTTGCCCAAAGCTAAAGAGTTGGTGATTTATTATTTATCTAACATTTGTGATAGGTATTAAGTACCTATGTATTTTTGGATTTTTTTACTTTATGCAATTATATATTTTGTTTCTTTTATATGTATTTCTATGTATTTACCTATTTTTGATTTACATACACAAAACGAGTTAGTGATACAGGTATTTTTTCTAAACATTGTAGCACTTTGTTTAAATATAATAGTATTTCTTAGATGCGCATCAAGTGTTTCTTTTTTAGACCCTCTGAGAATTTAATTATCTTATCTCAAAATTGAAGAAAATCTTGCCCCCCCCCCCCCGGGAAGTTTTCTAACGGCGCCCATGCTACCTCAGATGTTAATAGGTCCTTACATTCCTTGTTACTTAAATAGCTATTTATGCTCAAACACAGATATCTCAAAAACAGTTGAATTTACAGGTATGAAGCGACATATCAAAAGAAAGCGCATTAAATGGGATTATCAAAAATACAAAAATATACAGTGTCCCATCTAAAAAAAAAATCGAAATCATTAAATTTGCAAAGGTTGAGCAACCTGTATAACATTCATACACGCAGACGTCGCTATTCGCGAGAGTTACGTTCCAGAAGAATGCCGCAAAAAATTATAAAAACGGGGTTAGGTTCCATGAACTAGATTTATTTGTACCATGCAACCTCAAAATATTCAAAAATTTTTGGCAAAAACGTTCGAGAAGACAGTAAAGCTTGAAGTAAAATCCCATACGTAACATAAGTCTGCCACTTGAATCTAGAGCTCGAATGTCCATTTGTTTATTCAAGTTATAATTTTACAATTTATTTCAGGTCCAATTTGGTAATAAGAGATTCAAAGGAATAGGCTCGATAAGTGTGTTGTTACAAGTTTGTGATAAATAATGTTATTTAGGTGTTCATGACAAACCGCATACGTCTGCTTTATTTACTTAGTGTGTGAAATTTGAAACAGTTAATATTGGCAATTCCATCCGTGAACGGTAAAGAAAAGAGAGCAGATAAGTGCCCCGCGCAAAATCAACTCAGCGAAACGCTAACCTATGAACGGCAAGATCTGCTTGTACCCAGATTCAACATTTTAGACTCAAAAGGTAGTTCACGAAAAACATAAGTTTTTGGTGACGTTTGTCTTCATTCAATTGTTTTCTGTTGCTCACAGCAGCCGCCTGAAGTTCAGCGTTGTTTTGCATAAAATTGCTAATATCCCCTAAACAGTTGACATTAGACTCATACAACTTTATATCAAAATTATTAGTATTTCAATGTAAATCTTTTAAGTTATCCAAATATAGGGCATTCCATTTAAAAAAAGTAAGTTTGATTCTCTACTTTTTTTTAACCATCCTTTATACTTACTTACTTACTTATCTCCATTCCTCTTCTACCTTTCAGTGTCGAGGGCTGGAGTATCACTCCTGTTCTTTAGTACTTTTTCTATGAATTTATTCCAGGGAGTCGTAGGCCTTCACCTTCTTCTCTTTTCTGCCTTACCCATTTCCCAGACCACTTTCACCAATCGGTTTTCTTCCATCCTTAACAGGTGACTTAGCCAGCTCAGCTGTCTGCGTTTTATCACTAATTCCAGCTTTTCCGCTTTGAGGTTTTCTTGTATCACATCATACTTTAGCCTTTCTTGCTATGCCCATTATTTTTCTTAGAAGCTTCATTTCAGCGGCTTGTACCTTACTTCTTATCTTCTCGTTAAGTACCCACGATTCGCAACTATAAATTAACGTAGGTATGTATACAGTACGGTAGATTTTGTCATTCTAGATATTTCTTTCTTGCCGATAAAAATATTATTTAGTGCACTACATAATCGGGTTGCCGCCGCGATCCGGTTGTTAATTTCATTTTCCAGTCCCCCTCTTTCATCCACTATAGCTCCTAGATATTTCAAATTTTTTATTTGTTTTATTGTTTGTGCTTCCAACATTATGTTTAGTTCTTCTTGTTTTGCTATAACCATAACCTCCATTTCTTGCAAATTTATTTTCATTTCCTATTTGGAGCGGGCATTTTTCCAGATTTCAATATTTTTCTGTAGTTGTAATTGCATACTTCCAAACAAAATAAGATCGTCTGCGTATAATAGTTCCTTGAGTGTCACTATGCGTAGCTTATTGAACCGCACTCTCACACCATTGATTTCCGTGTCGACGTCGTTGCTAATCTCATCTATTATTGTTATGAATAGATGTGGGCTCAGGATTCCACCCTGCCTGACACCTTTGGTACTTAAGAATTCCTCGGTGTTTATATTACCAACTCTGACTGTGTTCTTTGTATTTGTGTATATGCTTTGTACGGCTTCTATCAGCTGTTTTGGGACATATCCGTTTTATAGCACTTCCCATATTTTTTCACGTGGCACACTATCAAACACTTTTACTAGATCTATTGCACTTACATACAGCTTCTGTTCGTGGTTAATGGTTTTTCTCCTAGTTGTGTGTTCTCCTTGTGTGCCTTTTCTGGTTCTAAATCCTGCTTGCGTTTCTCTGAGTGTATTTTCCAGTATAATTCTTAATCTCTTTTCTATAATCCCCTCATAAACCTTGTCAAGCATGCTTAATAATGAAATTCCCCTGTAGTTTTCACAGTTAAAATTGTCCCCTTTCTTGTGAAGCGGCATTATAACAGCTATTTACCAATCTTTGGGGATTTTCTTTGTTATCCATGCTTGGTTTATTATTTTGTGTAGTAATCGGGTTCGTTCTTTTCCCATCCTCCTTAACATTTCAGGCTTTACACGATCTAGGCCAGCTGCTTCGCCTGGTTTTAATTTCGTCAGAGCTTCCTCTACTTCCTCTAGGGTTATTTCGACATCATCATTATCTGTTCTGTTTTTATGATCCTTCTTGTGTATGTTTGTGACTCTTGACGTTTGTGAGCTGCCTACTAGTTCCGAAAAATATTCCAACCAGCGGTTTTTAACCTCCTCCTCTGTTTTGAGAAGCTGCCCTGCTTTATTTTTTATCCAAAACCTTGTTTTATTTACTTTCCCTTTCACTCCTCTTAGCACCTTCTACAATATTTTGGAATTTCCCTCCACAATTTTTTGCATCTTAGTCCCAAGATCCTTCCATGCCCTGGCTTTTGCTTCCTTTACTAATTTTTTTATTTTTTCCTCTGGTCCTTGTATTTATTGTAGTTTGTCTTTTGTGTGATTGTACCTATATATCTTCTCCACATTAGCTTTTTTTGTTTAACTTCCCACTTGATGTCCTTGTTCCACCACGGGGTTCTGCTGCTCATAATTGTGTTTTTAAAATAAAGTATCTAAATCCCTTGATTCGATTTCCTTGTCTGCTTTTCTATTTCCTTTTTAATTTCCAACTCAAAATTATGTTTTACCTGTTCATGTTGTAGTTTATATGATGCTCTTGTAACATATTTTTACGTTTTTACGTTCGGGCTATTTACAAAATTATTCGACGCTTCTTGGATTAAACATTTATTTACAACGAGTAATTATTATTATTTACAAACACGAATTATCAAGGCAGAACACAAATTACTTAAACTAACGAACTATTTCTAACAACGATACATTTATTATTTATATACGGCTTAACAGAAATGATTTATATGGTTATACACTCTATTTATTTACACTGAATTATACATCAATTATTTATGTGGCTATTTATGTTATACACGCGTTTATTTATGTGGCGGCCTTATGCCTTCGAGTTTGATGAGAACGGGATGAGAACTCGATGAGAACTGACTGCTATTCCTGCAAACTCATATTTATATTGTCGGCTAATTCCCTCCTGGAAGCGTCGAGACCATTCCGGCAATGGTGACGTGTCGCGTGTATTGACCTCAGGCGTGACTCATATATCCGCAGCGGCCCGGCTGCTTCTCGAAGTTCGCTCTTACATCCTATAATAACGGTTTCATACTTCTTTCTGTTAAAAATAAATCTATGATTGATAGTTCTCCCCTTGATCTCATTTCCCTGGTAAATTTATGTATATCTTTGTGTGCAAACCAGGTATTTACCACCACAATTAAATCATTTGTTATGCAAAAGGCCATTCTTGTTTACCACATTCTTTCCGTACTTGCCTACTGTTTTTTTGAATGTGTCTTCGTTACTGCCCACCCTACCATTCAAGTCCCCTGCTATTATCAGGCTTCCCGCTTTATTATCCGTTACGTCTTCTAGTTTTTTCCAGAAATCTTCTTTTATCTTCTTGCTTTCATCCTCGCTTGGTCCATAAGGCGCTGTAATAGTACATTTTTCTTCTCTGATTTTGACTTCCAGCTCCATCAATCTCGCTGACACAAACCACCCTGTATAATGAAAACTATTTTAGTAATGTGCTCCACCTTTGTACCTACAGAGAATATTTATATAACTCTCATAGTTTTAGAAATACTTTCCACCCCCACATCGTTGCTGCACCCTGTATATCTTCAACCTGCAACCCAAAGTTGAGCTAAGAATCGAAGATGACTCGCTTTCATTGTATAATTCTTTTCGTAAACGTAACAGACCACATTTGTCAATGTTTAATGTTAGTTTAATTTCCGTTCATTATTCCACAATTTTGTTTATATTGTTTGGCAATAGTACAATGTCTGCTTGATTGGATATGGAGCAAAAGATTGATAAATCAATAGCCATCATCAACCACCAGCTGGACAAAAGGTAGAGTGTATCTTTAATGTATAGAGTAATTAGTAATGGCCGATTTTGAAAATATGACTTTGTTATAATAATAATAAAGCCGACGAAAACATTCCAAAGTTTGAGAGTTTAGTCAATAAGATTTTAAAAAAGCAACTTAGATAGCGAAACGTTGCAAGACAACAAAATTTTACTTATTTAATTATCCAAATAAGGTAATTTTTGTTTTTATTATTGGCTGCTAATTTCTTAAGAAAATTGAATCAATACGTAAACAGCTGTAAAAAGTAATTCATTTAATTATGATTTTATGGCTGATCTTTTCAAATACCTCCAAAAAGCCCATGTATATTACATTACTTTTTTCTCCATTGTCCATGATCTCACATAAGTACAGGTACGAAAGAACTGGACCTGTTCTTTCGGAACAGGTATCAGCGGACTGTTCCGCGGAACAGTTCTCAGATTTAAAATATACCAGTTCCGATTCCAACCGGCACGGAGCGCATAAAAATTTGAAACCTTGTGATCTCGCAGCACAGAACAGTATCTAATCTCAGCAGTCCGCTCTCCGCTGATTCATTCCGTTCTGGTGTTTTCCGGATCATAACGAATCGCCGTACTGGACCGCAACCGCCACCTACTAGCTTGACTCCTCTGGTCTAGCGTCTAGCCATCTACACTTTGACCTGATGTGCTCTGTTCCAACTTTCATATCTGATCGCGTTCTAATTGTGAATTCTGAGCTTCTGACTTCTGATTTCAACTTTAGCGGTTGTTTTTTGAATTGATTGCCAGCAATCTAAATTCTATAAACATCAAACTCTAAGGAACAGGAATAGGAAAAATTAAATTTTTAATGGAAAAAAATAGTACGTTATGTATCTAGGACGAAAAGCTTAACATTCCCATACGACTGCGAATACAGGTCGAGGGCGAACCGGACGGAAATCGATATACTCAGTCA
Organism: Agriotes lineatus; assembly: GCA_940337035.1. Lineage (NCBI taxonomy): Eukaryota > Metazoa > Arthropoda > Insecta > Coleoptera > Elateridae > Agriotes > Agriotes lineatus. The sequence continues at coordinate 64,313 of CALNHX010001997.1, read as the reverse complement.
GATCAGCCTACAGATGGCAGACATAAACATAACTCCTTATGAGGGAAGGCATGATATAAATACATCATGAGGCAAGGGATAATTATTTAATGTGTTCGGTTCGGCGGATTCCACCAGTCCGATTTTTTTCCATGTGCTAAATTAGTACAAAATAAATTGTTGCTATGGAAATGTTAATCGTGTTTGGTACTATTTTCACGATGTATTACTATTACTTTGATAATAAAATTTACTTCGTATCCTTTTTACTTCCTTTTACAATAAAGGAAGTATTGGATTCACCCCAAAAATTCGAAATTGAGTTTTCAACAGATCTTCACGTTTAGAGTCCCCTGATCCCAAAAAACATTTTTTTTTTCCATTGGTCTGTCTGTGAACAGAATATCTCAAAAACGAAAAGAGGTATGGCGTTGAAACTTCATATATAAGTTTTGTGTACTATGTAGATGCGACAGCAAGCTTTTGAAGAAAATCGCAGAACCGGAAGTAGATGTTTACTCTGGTGATTTTTCAGTTTTTTACGATTTTTTCAAACTTTACATTGTTAATGTGTATTGAAGTGAGATAGGTGATTTTTCAGTTCAAAACTTCTAAAATGGGTTTCGTTTGTTTTTTTTCTATTTTCTTTATTAACTCCTATTTTAAATAGAACACCCGGTATATTATTACATTTTTGAATTCAGCTTAAAATTCTGGAGAAAATTTATCTCTTCACCTAATGCTCTGTTTTGTACCGTTTTTGTAGAATTTGTAATTTTGAAATTTTTGACAAGTGCTTAAAAATTAAAAATCAAATTTTTGGCTAATTATAAGATCACTGTAAAAGGAAGTTGTGTGCGTGTATCACACCAGATTTTTTACGTTGTCTTCAGATACGTATAATAAAAAATTTCATTTATTACACGTCCAGAAATGGATTTTTGCATGACTTTTTGTGTTTGGCTTTGCCTCACACGAGAATGTCATGCGCGCATGGAAAAATCCTTACTTCCAGACTCGTAATGAAATATACTATTCCAGAATTCATACAAATTCTACTCTTATGCTTTATTTGTCTCATTTAAATTAAAATATTTTAACAAAGCAGCATAGTAAGTACATTCAGATCGTCTAATACGAACCAAGAAGCAATATGCGTGAAGTAATTTCTGTCTACAAGGTGAAGTTGAAATTGTAAATGCCTGTTGGGAACTGGACTACCTGAAGCATGGAATTCAGTCCGATGGCCAGATTCCGTCCGATAAAATGTTAGGAGGAAGCAATGACAGTTCACTACCTTTTTCAGTGAAGCTGGAGCTAAGAACCATGTGCGCAGAGCAGTTCTGGTTGATCTTGAACCAACAGTGGTTAATGAAGTAAGTACTGGTATAGTATTGAATGGGCCATAGATTTATTTAATCAATACAAAGCTTCTGTTCCTGATGGGATAATATCTGTGCTATTACAACAAGGGAAAGAAACTCTCACACAAAAGCTTTGTAGACTACTAAGAGCAAGCCTGACAATGAGATACATCCCCACTATCTAGAAACAATCTGGAATTGTCTTTAAGCCTAAACCTGGAAGAGACCCTTCTCAGGCAAAGTTAAATAGACCTATCAGTCTATCTTCTTTTATGTTAAAACTGACAGAAAGACACATCAGAGACAGCTTTCTTTCAGGAAGCCTATTTCATCCCCATTAACAGCATACCAATGAGGGATATCATGCGAAATTGCTCTTCATCAACGAATAAGGAGAATTGGGAAGGCAATCAACTAGCAAGCAATTGCACTGACAGTATTTATTGACATTGAGGGAGTCTTTGATCATACCTCCTTCGAGTCAATGATAGCTGGAGTAAGAAACCGTGGGGTAGAATATACCATTTGCAGATGGATCAGTAACATACCATATGAAGAAAAATGTAATCAACTCTATCCGGTGAGACATTGGAAGTGGAAGCTGCCAAAGGATGTCGCAGGGGGAGTTTTGTCACCCCTGTTGTGGATTAACTTCTAGTCGAACAAAATAGGGAAGGTTACTACACCCAGGGGTATGCCGATGATCTGGCAATACTTATCTCGGGGAAATTTGATAACACAGTCTCAGAGATCATGCAAAAAGCTTTAAGAATTGTGGAAAAATGGTGTACCAAAATGAACCTAAGTGTAAATCTGCAGAAAAAGGCACTGGTCTTATTTACCAGAAGAAGGAACTGGACAGGCTTACAGTGCTATTCACTAACCTACTTCGTTATCAAACAATTTTTGTTAAGAACGAATTCGTACAGGAAGGTGATATGATAGTCGTAGTAAATCATATTCTGTACGGGGACCTCGTAAACAAGCCGTAACGAATGAGAGAATGCGCGTTTCAAAACCAGTTAATTTTATAAGTAGTTTTGACGTGCTATCTGCCTCTTTCATATTTATAACTAGATATATACTTATCGCATTTTAGCTACTGTTGCTACAAACATTTTGCTAGGCTGCGTCAACTGCGTGTACAACCAGTCACGAACGTTTTTGGTTGTGTGTGATCAACTAGTAACCATGTCTTTAGCGGAAGGAGCTACTATGGCTGTATGTGTGCAGTCACTGCCTCCTATACTTACAAGCCATGCTGTTGGAGATTTGGCAACGCTGATCGTAGACCAATTTTGTACTGTTTATTTATAAAAATGTCTGTTGAAATGTGACGTGTGATTAAATATTAATATGTTGGACTGCTCTAAATTTGATGAAACACATTTATTTATATTACTGTACTGTTCGTCATAAGTGCAAGTAAAATTGCTGCTAGAATTCATGGGTTTATGAAGTATTTCACTGAGGTAAGTAACAACCTAACCTCATTTTTAAAGCATTTTTTGTAACTTTTAATTTTATATTTAGAATGCAACGAAGACGCCGTGTACCAACCACAACAGTACCTTAAATGAAAATCGTATGCAAACTCTAAAAACATTTTCTTTTTCAATGAACGAGATCCGAAAGAAAGCATGGCTTCGTGCAACAGCACGAGGACGTTGAACCCTAACAAAAAATTCTGCCATGTGTGAAACACATTTTTAATGGAAAATACATTTGAACACGTTAGAAATGAGAGTGGGGAAATGCAGAACTGTTGCTGCATTACCCTCAATTAGCTGACAAAGCTGTCCAAATTTACCAACATATTGTCGTCGAAAGCGCCTCAAGAAATGACAAATCCTGAATGTAAAAGAAGACAAATATTGGAAAGACATGCACAAACTGTGAAAGTGTTTTTAAGTGATGACAACAGCAGTTTTTTTAAGTTTATGGAACAATTTGCGTCACACAAATTTGGATGTTACCGAGCAGAGAAGTTTATTCTGTACAAACAAGATTATTTACAGCTGTAGCACCATATTTTTTTGTATATATGTTGTACTCTCAATCAGCAGTGGTGTATAGAAAGTTACAAACTTTAAAATAATTACAGAAATGTTCTTTTATCCAGGTGTCACATAGGTTAAGTTGTTTTATTTTTATAAGTATACTGTTAGGTACATGTTTGTATTACTTGACTATGTAAATAAATGTCACCATTACAGAAGCTATCTTTAGTTAATTACAGAGTAAAATTTGATAAAGAGTAAAATTATTTCAAATGGGAGTATTGTAATTTAGGACCACCAAGTACCAGAGATGCAATGTTGCCAAGTCTAACAGCATGGCTTGTAAGTGTAGGAGGCAGTGGTGCAGTCAATTACACAAACTATACCACTGAATTGAAATTTTACATAAAATCTCAATTTTGTTTTCCGTTTCTCCTGTGCGGGGATAGGAAACTTCACTCATATATTTAATAAATAGTTATAAATGGCATTTGAAACGAGATTGATACATGGGCTAACACTTGACTGACTCAAACCAAACAAGTAACTTGTACCCACAGATTTTTGGTTAACAGCCATGTACCTACATAATATAAGAGTCATGACAAAATTTTTAATATTGGTGGAATAGCAGTTACTCTTTCATTTTCTAATATATTATTATGATTATACCACTCCCTCTAACATCAACCAATGAAAAACAGCAAAATGCATAGTTATGCATGTACTAACTTTTGATAATGTACATAGCAACTGACAATCACATACCTTCCTGATTAATAGGTGATAATCACACGCCTTCACAAACATCACGTTACCTGCTGTCAGTACAATTGTCATAACAACCACATTAACTGTATGTTTAATATTTAGAATACACTATTCAAACGTTGTTTATTAACTCGTGATATAATCTAGCCGAATGCAACTCGTGTCTTCTTGATTATCAAATCATTTCTGTTTCCACTCGATATATTGTTTTAGGCAATCACGCTCGTCCTTCGGACTCGCGCGATTGCCAAACAATATATCTCGTGTAAACAGAAATGATTATTTGATAATCAAGAACCCACTGGTTGCATTATATATGATACACAAAGGTCAGTTATTAAATAAAAATTAAAATAAATAAATTTTGTAGATTAATACAATCAAATTTAGAGAAGTTTTGAATAAGATTGTTTGTTAAGTTGAAATTGAGTAATGGAAGTAAAATTTGAGACAATTTAGAATTTATTTTGAAAATGATAGCAATTGAGTATTCAATCATTGTGGTGAAAATTAATATGAAAGATAAGCTAATGTTACATGTGACAAATATGCTTACTATTAGAATATAGAAATGTAGGTATAAATCAGATCATTTAATTTTAAAAGAGTGTAGTAATAATTGTAACTAGCATAAAGTAATTTTATTTGAATGGTAGTAAAAATAACAAACAAAAATTATGTAGACATATTTTGGAAAAACTTCTTTTGAATTAATAAAAACTTGAAATTCTGCATTTATTTGTGAGAATAATTTGGTATAATACAAATAAGAAAGTATTAACAAATCTACAAGGTAAAAATAAATGAAAATATGATTATGAAATAATACAAGTATACTGTCATTGAAGAGATTATGGAATATGGTTTAATTAGATACAAGTAAGAAGAATATAATAATATTTAAATGGAATGGGATGATTTATTAATACATACAAGAAATAATTTATATTAATTACTGGATTTGGTGATTGTACGGAGGACGAATCGATGATTTGACAGGAGTTGCTGATGTGACTGATTGATTTGGATTGTTCTATTTGGTTGATTACTACAAAGTAGGAGCTGGGAGAAGATTAGTTTGTGTACCATCTGTTAGTGGGAACTTACCAGGAAGCTGTTAGGTTGACAGTAGAATACAAGAGTGTAAGGAACAGGACCATATCTGCAAGCAGCCATAGTTTTAACAGGTTGGAGTTTGTTAGACGGTTGGAGAAGCATCGAGGCTGGTCTGTCAATAAGTTGAGTTGTGAACGTCAGGAGCAGTAGTGTTTTGAGCTGACTAGCAGCGAAAATAAGAGGAATTCTGGTTGGTTTTGATTCGTTCTATAGAAGAATATTGAATAAAAAAAAACAATTAAATGAGTGAAATAAATATAACACAGTACTTACTTTAGTGAATTGAGTCATTGGTTTGTGAGTAGAAACAATATTTGTCATTTTTGGTTTGATTATTGTTTGATAGTTGTTTCAAGTCAAACTGACATTTAGTCGCAGTCAATAATTAAAAGTTATTCTAAAATTAGAATCAGCGTACATAAATCAAACAAGTAGAGACACTCAAGCCAAATGTTGACACCTGTCTAGAGTGCCTAGAACAGTAACTCCGGGGGTATTTCTAAGCTTGACTATCAGATGGCAGCACAAAGTTCTACCAATCAGAGCCAGTTGCTGGCTTTGCTACCAATCATGATGTGATCAAGTAGTGGCGCCATCTGTTAGTGCTATCGGAAAGAACACCCCAGGAGCCGTTCAAGGTCATCCACATCGAAATTTCGACATCAAAGGAACCGACAGCGAGTGTCTCTACTTGTTTGATTTATGTATGCTGTTAGAATATCAAAGAACAGACAACTAGATTAACAAACCACCCCTGTTAAGAGTCTCAAATGCATTACATTTATTAAACAGAATAATATATAAAATTTCAAATTAAATCAATCAATTTAAAAGAAAATAGTAGGGTAATATTCATAATTAGATAAAAGGCGTCTCAACGTTATAAGCTTTTACATAATTATGAAGCAACTAACTGTGAGGCTTGTAAAAATATAATAAGCCAAGAAACCATTCCAATATGTGGAGTCCATGTAGGTACCACACAAATTCCTATTCAAATCATGCGAAAGTCAGGTATGTAAAAAGATCAATCTGATCTCTTATAAAACGAATTTGAAGATGCAGTTTTTCTCTGAAAAATTATACTTATAATTTATATCAAATACAATAATAAAATAACATACCTGTTTTCACAGTTTTCTTCTCCAATAGGCATCAACAAATATATAATATGATCTATTTCGATTAAAATTATTACTTTATAAATACGCTAGGCTAAGATGGCAGCATATAGACTGAAATATAATGGAAACTGGCAAACCAGTTTCGTCTCTGGTGATATCAGAATAATAATAGTATATTATGATACGAGCTTTATAAGAAGCATTTTGTAGCATGCACAGATTTAGGATACGACGAGCGAAGCGAGGAGTGCCCTAAAGGAGTAAGTGCTACAAAATGCCTTATAAACGAGGTATCATACAATATTTTATCTACTTTGCCACTTTTTTAAGCAAAAAAATGAAATTTTTTAATATTTTTATTATAGCATCGCTTTGTGTCTATTACGATATGCAAACGCGTATCGTAATAGCCTCAGTACGAACGCAAAGTAGATAAACATTATTACAAACCTATTACTATGGGTATAATTAGGCCTAACCTCAACAAACCCTTTAAAATGTAGCTATAATGAAATGAAGGGCTGGCACAAAGACATGATCAGGAAGGAACCAGTCTGGTACACAGACGGATCCAAAACTGATAGCTCTCCCCAATTTGAAGCCTGCTCGTCTGTGGAGAAGCATGCAACAGTATTCCAAGCCGAAACTCATGCCATAGACGTTTGTGTACAGGTAAACATAAAGAGGAACTATCAAGGCAAAGATATCTTCCTCCTAACTGACAGCCAGACTGCTATAAAGGAACTAGTCAGCTACCGGATTAATTTAAAATTAGCCTGGGATGCCCTACAAAACCTAATAACCCTTGCAAACCACAATAGAGTAGTCCTCATGTGGGTGCCGGGGCATAAATGGATAAGCGGAAATGAAAAAGCTGATGCCCTCGCAAAAGAGAGGATAGAAAGAGCATTTAATGGTCCTGGATCATTATTTGGAATTACCAAAACCTCTGTTCGTGCCTGGTTGGATAAAAAGATCACAACCATAACCACTCGGACTATGTGAAAGGACTAAGACACAGCAAGACTATGCTAAAAACACCATCTAACAAACTAACAGATGACATACTGCGATTAAGCCAGACACCGAATTAGGCTGGTGACAGGACTGGTAACGGTCACTGCAAACTATGGAAGCACTTGTATACAATGAGGATCCCATATGCAGACTATGTAATAAAAAGGATGAAACAGCGGTATTAGTATAGTATGTTGCCACATCGAAAAAAAAACTAAACGTATGTTGCCACATCAGAAAAATACTATCTATAGTAGGTCACTACATGGGAAAAACTAAAACTACGTCGCCACATCAGAAAAAATTGAAAATCAGGAAAATGTTAACAAATAATACACAATACATTACAGATCATGAAAAGTTTAATACAATACAAAATTTTAATATGCAATACAAAATAGGTTAGGTTAGGTTAGGTTTAGTATTGTGTATTAAAATTTGAATACCTAACCTAACATTTTTCTGATGTAACGACATTACTACACATAGTATTTTTTGATGTGGCGATACACCTGTAGTTTTTTCCGATGTGGTGACAATGGTGACATACTATACTAACATTTGAATCAGCTTCTCACATAATTTTTGACTGTCAAGCTCTCGCCCGATGGAAACATACACTCCTGGGAGGAGTCAATACAAGACAAGCTGTAATTAGAGAAGACCTTGTGAAAAGATTACTAAATCTAATAAAGAAGGCACAACTTTTCACTGAATAAGTGATATGATGTGTAACACAATAAGCCTAAGGCTGCAGTGTTTGTGGTATTCAACCCGGTCCGTCAATCACAATTCAATCGATCAATGTATTGGTACATACCGCCAACTTTTTTACCCTGAGCAGTTAATAATTAAAAAGGAGGATACGGCAAACAACTATGCTCCTGGTCACTATAGCAGATCAGTGCATAGAACTGTAACGATTTCTTATGTTGCTCCCTTTCAGGGGTGGCACTGGATCTGGATTCACTCCTCTTATGAGGCTGTCAGTTGATTATGGTAAGAAATCCAAGTTGGAATTCGCCATCTATCCTGCTCCTCAAATAGCCACAGCTGTGGTTAAGCCTTATAATGCTATTTTTACCACTTTGAAGCATTCCAACTACGCTTTTACGGTTAATAATGATAATGAAGCTATATATGACATCTACAGACGTAGTTTGGATATAGAACGGCCACCGTATACAAACTATAATGTAAAATATATAGCAAGTGATTGCTGCATAACACTAGAGTGGCTTTAATAAAAAAGTAGGGGTGGTATTTAACAGTCTACCAAATTTACCCAACCTTTTCGTACAAAAAAATACTTTCGTTTCCCAAAAATACTAAATGCTCACCAAAATTAAGAAAATACATAATCTTAGAGCGACAACCAAAAATTGACATCATGCTAGTCTCTTATATTATTTATTCCTAAAAATAACTTTTGTTGGCTAAAAATGCTAAATGTTCACCAAATTTTATTCCGCATTTAATTCTAACATGATACCCAGATATTTAATTTTCGTCAGCGTTTTATATTATTTTGCATTTAAAAAACACCATTTCTTTGGCAAAAATACACAATGTTTACTGTATTTTATACCACATTCAATTTCAAAAGTATACCCAGATTTATATTTCTTGTTGGCCTAAATATCACTTATAAGAAAAATCTATCGTGTTTTATTAGGTCTTGTTTATTAATGAGGACATAGAAATAAGTCTGAAGAATTCTTGGAAATAAATCAATATCTTTATATATATATAATTCTTCTGTACGTCTGTATGTAACTTAACTCCTCCTAACTGGCTGGACCAATTTTAATGAATTTTTGTGTGTTTAAGTGGGTCCCTGGATGGTTTAGATTTACAATTGGACCCGGTAAGTGGCGCTGCAATCGGGTTCTAGCTACAGTGCCTTTATATAGTTCTAGCAAGGCGGTCTATACTGTTCCAGGCCATGACACTGGGCCTATAAAGTGATTTTTGGAATGGCCTACCACAATCTGGCAACATGGCTTCACCAACCTTTAACAAAAAATTACTAGTTTTGGTCACTAAATAAACAATCTGTCAGTGCACTATCCTTGTGATTGTGATGCATTCCAGTTAAAAAAAAATTATAAAATCACTGCTATTTACATCGCAGTGCGTCACTTCACCGTAATATTCGATTTAAAAACAATTCCTAATAGGTAGGTACCTAATTCTCCATTGCAAGTAAATATTTACTAATTTTGACTTAGTCTAAAACAGTAATTTCTTCAAATTAACTTGCCTGGAAGCTAGTGATATTACAGTCAGAACAAGTCGCATCATTTTATTACATTTTATATCTGCTCTTTTAAAGTGTTTTTCACACACAACACTAGCCTTTCCAATCTGCCAGTTCTCTAAATGCAAAATGTCTTTCTATTTTTGTGCCACTGTTCCATTAGATGGAAACTTGAACACGCTAACATATGGAGTAACTGATGAAGCGTAAGTTGACTTGCAGCCTGGTACGTAAAACTTCAAAGGCATTTTTGGAACTTATATAACCTGTCTTGTCAAAATAGTTTTTAATGTCAAATATATTTCAAACAAACAAAACTTAGTGTGTCTTGGAATGGCCTAGCACACAATCTGGCAACAGAGCCAGTGTCATGGCCTGGACAATATAGACCGCCTTGGTTCTAGGCAATTTAAAAAAAAATTGACGAAATTTCTGTTTTAATTTGTTAAAGATTTCTCGCATATCAAAACATATAACCTCAAAATTTCACTACCCCCCAATATTTTTTAAAATTAAAAAAGTCCAAAATTCGAATATCGAAGAAACGTTTGCTGAACTCGCTAATAGCAGGCAACCTGCAGAACAACGTCTGTCGAGTTCTCCAAAATTTCACCCCCGCCCCCACCACCCCCCAATATCTTGTAAAATGAAAAAAATCGAAAATTCGGATATCGAAAAAACGTTTGCTGAACCCACTGGTAGCAGGCAGCGGCAAGACAACACTATCGGGTCCGCTAGTATATATATAAAAATCTAAAACAAATTTCACAAAACAAAAATGAAAATAAAACTTATTAAGTTTTTTCATACGGCAATACACTGGTTACACTCACTGTAAAAGCTACCAAACACAGTGTGCGGCTGCAAGCTGAAGCCCTCAAGAAGTTTGTCTGGAAGCGACAAGGAGAGATGCTCGAGCTTATTTCATTTTTGGAGTAACAGAATAATTATTTGACGCACAAGTAGTTTTTTCGAGAAAGACTAAATATAAATGGATAGCGCGAATATTTATTATGTACAGCACGGACGCGTAACTTGAGCGTTCTAAATTTGGTGAACATTTAGTAAAATTGATAGACATATGGAATTTAAAATGTAAGCAATGGTAAAACAATACGCAACATAGCTATTTTAGTGGTGCTGTTCTCATTTTCTGAAGTATAATAATTTGGGTTCCATTAAGATTTTTTGATGTTCATTAAATTTTTTGGTGGACAGCGCTAGGGATGTATGGTTTAATTTGGTGTACATTATATTTGATCCCAAAAAGTAGTACAGGCAGACCTCGCCGTTCACGGCTTTGTGGTTAGCTGATTTGATTTTACACGGGGCACTTTTGTGCTCCCTTTTCTTTGCTGTTCGTGGATTGCTTTGCCGTTTACAGATAGAATTGCCAACTGTTTTAACTTTCACACATTAACGGCCACTAATCTGACGTTAACTTTAATTCGCTGTTAAAATAAACAAAAACGCATAAAAATTCGTTTACTAATGAATAATATGTCATAAGCGCCAACGTTTTGATGAGCTTTTGTTTATTTTAACAGCGATTTAAAGTTAACGTCAGAATAGTGACCTTCATAAGACCGGCCGTAAGTAAATAAAGCAGACGTATGCGGTTTATGTCATGAATACCTAAATAACATTATTTATCACTAACTCGTAAACACACTTATCATGCCTATTCCTTTGAATCTCTTATTACCAAATTGGACCTGAAATAAATTGTAAAATTATAACTTGAATAAACAAATGGACACTTGAGCTCTAGATTCAAGTGGCAGACTTATGTTACGTATGGAATTTTAGTTTAAGCCCGTTTTTATCATTTATGTGTTTATTTGCGCATCGCGGTTTTGCGCTTCGCATTCTTCTGGAACGTAACCCCGCGAACGGCGAGATCTGCCTGTACCAAGTTTTAAAAATAAAATAATTCAAGGAAGAATAATAGCACAATAGGCAGATAAACAAAAGAGAGAAAGGAAGCTAACATGATTTTTATTGGTAATTTGCATTCTGTTCGAATCAGTCCAATTACTCTTCGAAATAGTGTCTCTGCTGTATTTGACGTATTTGCTGTCAATTGTTGTTAAATGGAAACATACCTATATTACCGTATAGTTCTATAGATGGTTGTATATAAAAACATAGTAGATCAAGCTTTAGTTACTACAGCAAAATTTAGGTCTGCTGCATGAGTCACTATGTGAAAAGGGGCACTGTGGTCAACATTTTATAAGAACAATTATCGACATCGTTATTTATCCCTTCTTTATTTCATCTACTCATACATTGTGTCACATACAGTATTATGCCAACTCAAATTATTCTCCACGAGGAGCCACTCACGATAAGTTCTTCGAACTCTAATAAAGAAAAATATTGTCAAGTAGTACCAAAATAATTTTTTAATTTGGAAAACATTGGACGAAATTTACCTTTTTTCTGCCAATTTATATTCATATACACATACATTTATCACTATGTCATTACTTACTACAGCTACTTTTAGATAATACGATTTTTTTAGTAGCACCGGTAGTCAGAGCTGGGTAGCATTCATACTTTAGTACTGAAATACTCTCTTCGGAGTAGTTAGTATCTGAATACATTTACGAAGGGTTCAATATCTCCTTTTAATTGTTTTTGGATTTAAAATTTAATCAGTTATGATTATTTTGAAACCAATAAACGCAAAGTACTTGGTATCAGTGGGTAGGAATTTTGGCTGTGGTGCTGAAGGTAAGAGGTTCAATTCTCACATTTGGCAACTGGCAGATAGCCCACCCAGTCCCTTTAAAAACTGTGCACCGAAATCACAGTCGTGGTAGTACGGAAGTAAGGTTAACCACATCACCCAGTATGTCCTTAATGGTGTGCTGGAAGACTGGGTTTTGGAAAAGATAGTTGGCAGTCCTGAACTCTCAAATCTCTGACTAAACTCCGTCGTATGCGTTCAACTTGTACACATACCCAGCTCTGCCGATAGTCTGATAAACCATAGAAAATATTATAAAATAAGATTAGATTAGATTTCTGTGAGCTAGATGAATTATATAAACATATTATATTGTTACAGAAATATAGTAGTAATAACTGCTGTTGACATTAGTTCTAGACCTGTATAAATGTTTAAAATAATAAAGTCAGTCAGACAGTCACTTTATAAGTAAACCTACGCATTGACAATCAGTTAAGAATTCCACAATAGTTATTACACAGCTTTAAGAAGAAACAAAGCATCGTCAAGCCAATAGTATGACTGACGCAGGTCCCCTTCACACAAGTACGGCACTCTTGTCCAGGCCGTTACTTCAAAACCAGCAGGATGGAAAACGTCGTGTATTAAACTAGTCACTTGCTGCTCAAAGGTGCAGCCCGTGACCGGTAGTAGCTCTCTTGGCTTGTGGTCAGGTGATCCTACACATTTTAAAGTTGTAACTATTCTTGTAAATAATATAAATTCCTTTGTTATATATTTACCTATTTCCACATACGGAGAAAAAGGAAGAACGACAGCGATGAGCGCCCTACCTCCCGGCTGCAAAGCTTCCTTGATTTGTTGCAAGAGCAGAAGAGGTTGATCACAGCGGTCTAGCACGTTCAGACAAGATATTACTTCATATTTTCCATCCTTGTGCCAATCGCTAATGTTTAATAATCTGAAAAAAGCCCTGATTATTAGCGAAGCTACAGGACGCGAACGAGATGAGTTTCGAGACGAGAGTTATTCAACTTGGATTCTTTGAGGGTTAAGTTTCGTTCTCGAGTTTAGATTTCTCACTTATAAATTATTTCTATATTTAAGTACCTAACATCTCGCACTTCGAGACGAGAACGAGAATTCTCTATTCTGAGCGGCATCACTACTAACTGATTATACCCATTACACGCGCTCAACATTAAAAATGTAAATCTCTGAGGCGACGTAAAAATAGTTAAAATGCACGCAGTTGTTACAAAGTGCTACATAAAATATTTTCACTGAAATAATTCTAGTTTCACCATTTTTAGTTGACTGTTATTCACGCTGCCGAATATTTCCAACACTCAATGAAGTGAATTTTGCCTCGGCTTTAAGAGATTGTTTCCGAGCCAAAGTTTCAGCGTGCCCAGAATAATAGTTTTAATACAATCTGAAAGCATCGCCGACCAGCTGTAGCAGTCCACTGAAGCGCAAAACTTCCAGAGTGGGGTTAACTTTTCCGAACGCCGGGGAAGTACCTAAACCAAGTGCAAACAGCGGATTTGCGTACCTACACGCAATATGGATGGGTGATATTTACCTTTTAAAATCTGCAAGAATAGCTTCAAAATAGAGAAGCAATCTTGGGTGTACCAGTGTTTAAACGCATGACTTCAAGCGGCAATCCTCAGCGGGTGTATCAGATTACAATACAAGACGCCACGAGACATCATGCACAAGGCGGAATATTTGCGTATTAAAGACAGCTATTCTGGCGCTGTTTTAATATTTTACGTTGGACACAATTCTTGGAAAGTTTATTTAATGTTATTTGACTTAAAAATGCGTGTATAAACCAGCTAATGCGGGTTGATTATACATTCTTAGTTAAAATCACTGATTATTAGCGATGCTACAGGATGACAACAAGATGAGTTTCGAGACGAGAGTTACTCAACTTGAATTCTGGATTTGAGGGTTTAGATTTCTCACTCGTGAATTATTTCTAAATTTAAGTACCTAACATCTCGCATTTCGAGACGAGAATGAGAATTTTTCATTCTGAGCGGCATCACTACTGATTATACACATTACACGCACTCAAAATTGAAAATCTAAATCTCAGAGGCGACGTAAAAATAGTTAAAATGCACGCACTTGTTGCAAAGTGCCTCATAAAATATTTCCATTGAAATAATTATAGTTTCTCCATTCTTAGTTGACTGTTATTCGCGCTGCCGAATATTTCCAACTCCCAATGAAGTGAATTTCGTCTCAGCTTCAAGAGATTGTTTCCGAGCCAAAGTTTCAGCGTGCCCTGAATAATAGTTTTAATACAACCTGAAAGCACCGCCAACCAGCTGCAGCAGTCCACTAAAGCGCAGGACTTCCAGAGTGGGGTTAACTTTTCCGAACGCCGGGGAAGTGCCTAAACCAAGTGCAAACAGCGAATTTGCGTACCTACACGCAATACGGGTGGGTGATATTTACCTTTTGAAATCTGCAGGAATAGATTCAAAATAGAGAAGCGATCTTGGGTGTAGCAGTGTTTAAACGCATGACTTCAAGCGGCAAACCTCAGCGGGTGTATCAGATTACAATGCAAGACGCCGCGGAACATCATGCACAAGGCGGACTTGCATGCATCGAATATTTGCGTATTAAAAACAGCTATTCTGGCGCTATTTTAATATATTACGTTGGACACAATTCTTGGAAAATTGATTTAATGTTATTTTACTTGTAAATGCGTGTAGAAACCAGCTAATTATACATTTCTAGTAAAAAATCACTGATTATTAGCGATGCTACAGGATGACAACGAGATGAGTTTCGAGACGAGAGTTACTCAACTTGAATTTTGGATTTGAGGGTTAAGTTTCTCACTCATAAATTATTTCTAAATTTAAGTACCTAGCATCTCGCATTTCGAGACGAGAATGAGAATTCTCCATTCTATGCGGCACCACTACTGATTATACACATTACACGCACTCAACATTGAAAATGTAAATCTCAGAGGCGACGTAAAAATAGTTAAAATGCAGACAGTTGTTACAAAGTGCTACATAAAATATTTCCATTGAAATAATTATAGTTTCTCCATTTTTAGTTGACTGTTATTCACGCTGCCGAATATTTCCAAGTCCTAATGAAGTGAATTTCGCCTCGGCTTCAAGAGATTGTTTCCGAGCCAAAGTTTCAGCGTGCCCTGAATAATAGTTTTAATACAATCTGAAAGCACCGTCGACCAGCTGCAGCAGTCTACTGAAGCGCAGGACTTCCAGAGTGGGGTTAACTTTTCCGAACGTCGGGGAAGTGCCTAAACCAAGTGCAAACAGCGGATTTGCGTACCTACACGCAATACGGGTGGGTGATATTTACCTTTTAAAATCTGCAAGAATAGCTTCAAAATAGAGAAGCGATCTTGGGTGTACCAGTGTTTAAACGCATGACTTCAAGGGGCAAACCTCAGCGGGTGTATCAGATTACAATGCAAGACGCCGCGGAACATCATGCACAAGGCGGACTTGCATGCATCGAATATTTGCGTATTAAAAACAGCTATTCTGGCGCTATTTTAATATATTACGTTGGACACAATTCTTGGAAAATTGATTTAATGTTATTTTACTTGTAAATGCGTGTAGAAACCAGCTAATTATACATTTCTAGTAAAAAATCACTGATTATTAGCGATGCTACAGGATGACAACGAGATGAGTTTCGAGACGAGAGTTACTCAACTTGAATTTTTGATTTGAGGGTTAAGTTTCTCACTCATAAATTATTTCTAAATTTAAGTACCTAGCATCTCGCATTTCGAGACGAGAATGAGAATTCTCCATTCTATGCGGCACCACTACTGATTATACACATTACACGCACTCAAAATTGAAAATGTAAATCTCAGAGGCGACGTAAAAATAGTTAAAATGCACGCAGTTGTTGCAAAGTGCCACATAAAATATTTCCATTGAAATAATTATAGTTTCTCCATTCTTAGTTGACTGTTATTCGCGCTGCCGAATATTTCCAACTCCCAATGAAGTGAATTTCGTCTCAGCTTCAAAAGATTGTTTGCGAGCCAAAGTTTCAGCGTGCCCTGAATAATAGTTTTAATACAATCTGAAAGCATCGCCGACCAGCTGCAGCAGTCCACTAAAGCTCATGACTTCCAGAGTGGGGTCAACTTCTCCGAACGCGGGGGAGTGCCTAAACCAAGTGCAAACACCGGATTTGCGTACCTACACGCAATATGGGTGGGTGATATTTACCTTTTAAAATCTGCAAGAATAGATTCAAAATAGAGAAATGATCTTGGGTGTACCAGTGTTTAAACGCATGACTTCAAGCGGCAACTCAGCGGTTGTATCAAATTACAATACAAGACGCCGCGGAACATCATGCACAAGGCGGAATATTTGCGTATTAAAGACAGCTATTCTGGCGCTGTTTTAATATTTTACGTTGGACACAATTCTTGGAAAGTTGATTTAATGTTATTTGACTTGTAAATGCGTGCATAAACCAGCTAATGCGGGTTGATTATACATTCCTAGTTAAAATCACTGATTATTAGCGATGCTACAGGATGACAACAGGATGAGTTTCGAGACGAGAGTTACTCAACTTGAATTATGGATTTGAGGGTTTAGATTTCTCACTCATAAATTATTTCTAAATTTAAGTACCTAACATCTCGCATTTCGAGACGAGAATGAGAATTTTTCATTCTGAGCGGCATCACTACTGATTATACACATTACACGCACTCAAAATTGAAAATGTAAATCTCAGAGGCGACGTAAAAATAGTTAAAATGCACGCAGTTGTTTCAAAGTGCCACATAAAATATTTCCATTGAAATAATTATAGTTTCTCCATTCTTAGTTGACTGTTATTCGCGCTGCCGGATATTTCCAACTCCCAATGAAGTGAATTTCGTCTCAGCTTCAAAAGATTGTTTGCGAGCCAAAGTTTCAGCGTGCCCTGAATAATAGTTTTAATACAATCTGAAAGCATCGCCGACCAGCTGCAGCAGTCCACTAAAGCGCATGACTTCCAGAGTGGGGTCAACTTCTCCGAACGCGGGGGAGTGCCTAAACCAAGTGCAAACAGCGGATTTGCGTACCTACACGCAATATGGGTGGGTGATATTTACCTTTTAAAATCTGCAAGAATAGATTCAAAATAGAGAAATGATCTTGGGTGTACCAGTGTTTAAACGCATGACTTCAAGCGGCAAACCTCAGCGAGTGTATCAGATTACAATACAAGACGCCGCGGAACATCATGCACAAGGCGGACTTGCATGCATCGAATATCTGCGTATTAAAGACAGCTATTCTGGCGTAGTTTTAATATTTTACGTTGGACACAATTCTTGAAAAGTTGATTTAGTGTTATTTGACTTGTAAATGCGTGTAGAAACCAGCTAATGCGGGTTGATTATACATTCCTAGTTAAAATCACTGATTATTAGCGATGCTACAGAATGACAACAGGATGAGTTTCGAGACGAGAGTTACTCAACTTGAATTATGGATTTGAGGGTTTAGATTTCTCACTCATAAATTATGTCTAAATTTAAGTATCTAACATCTCGCATTTCGAGACGAGAATGAGAATTTTTCATTCTGAGCGGCATCACTACTGATTATACACATTACACGCACTCAAAATTGAAAATGTAAATCTCAGAGGCGACGTAAAAATAGTTAAAATGCACGCAGTTGTTGCAAAGTGCCACATAAAATATTTCCATTGAAATAATTATAGTTTCTCCATTCTTAGTTGACTGTTATTCGCGCTGCCGAATATTTCCAACTCCCAATGAAGTGAATTTCGTCTCAGCTTCAAAAGATTGTTTGCGAGCCAAAGTTTCAGCGTGCCCTGAATAATAGTTTTAATACAATCTGAAAGCATCGCCGACCAGCTGCAGCAGTCCACTAAAGCGCATGACTTCCAGAGTGGGGTCAACTTCTCCGAACGCGGGGGAGTGCCTAAACCAAGTGCAAACAGCGGATTTGCGTACCTACACGCAATATGGGTGGGTGATATTTACCTTTTAAAATCTGCAAGAATAGATTCAAAATAGAGAAATGATCTTGGGTGTACCAGTGTTTAAACGCATGACTTCAAGCGGCAACTCAGCGGTTGTATCAAATTACAATACAAGACGCCGCGGAACATCATGCACAAGGCGGAATATTTGCGTATTAAAGACAGCTATTCTGGCGCTGTTTTAATATTTTACGTTGGACACAATTCTTGGAAAGTTGATTTAATGTTATTTGACTTGTAAATGCGTGCATAAACCAGCTAATGCGGGTTGATTATACATTCCTAGTTAAAATCACTGATTATTAGCGATGCTACAGGATGACAACAGGATGAGTTTCGAGACGAGAGTTACTCAACTTGAATTATGGATTTGAGGGTTTAGATTTCTCACTCATAAATTATTTCTAAATTTAAGTACCTAACATCTCGCATTTCGAGACGAGAATGAGAATTTTTCATTCTGAGCGGCATCACTACTGATTATACACATTACACGCACTCAAAATTGAAAATGTAAATCTCAGAGGCGACGTAAAAATAGTTAAAATGCACGCAGTTGTTGCAAAGTGCCACATAAAATATTTCCATTGAAATAATTATAGTTTCTCCATTCTTAGTTGACTGTTATTCGCGCTGCCGGATATTTCCAACTCCCAATGAAGTGAATTTCGTCTCAGCTTCAAAAGATTGTTTCCGAGCCAAAGTTTCAGCGTGCCCTGAATAATAGTTTTAATACAATCTGAAAGCATCGCCGACCAGCTGCAGCAGTCCACTGAAGCGCAGGACTTCCAGAGTGGGGTCAACTTCTCCGAACGCCGGGGAAGTGCCTAAACCAAGTGCAAACAGCGGATTTGCGTACCTACACGCAATATGGATGGGTTATATTTACCTTTTAAAATCTGCAAGAATAGATTCAAAATAGAGAAATGATCTTGGGTGTACCAGTGTTTAAACGCATGACTTCAAGCGGCAAACCTCAGCGAGTGTATCAGATTACAATACAAGACGCCGCGGAACATCATGCACAAGGCGGACTT
This sequence comes from Agriotes lineatus, assembly GCA_940337035.1. Classification (NCBI taxonomy): domain Eukaryota; kingdom Metazoa; phylum Arthropoda; class Insecta; order Coleoptera; family Elateridae; genus Agriotes; species Agriotes lineatus. The sequence continues at coordinate 44,893 of CALNHX010001997.1, read as the reverse complement.
GCATGCATCGAATATCTGCGTATTAAAGACAGCTATTCTGGCGTAGTTTTAATATTTTACGTTGGACACAATTCTTGAAAAGTTGATTTAGTGTTATTTGACTTGTAAATGCGTGTAGAAACCAGCTAATGCGGGTTGATTATACATTCCTAGCTAAAATCACTGATTATTAGTGATGCTACAGAATTGAGGGTTAAGTTTCGTTCTCGAGTTTAGATTTCTCACTCATAAATTATTTCTAAATTTAAGTACCTAACATCTCGCATTTCGAAACGAGAATAAGAATTCTCCATTCTGTGCGGCACCACTACTGATTATACACATTACACGCGTTCAAAATTGAAAATGTAAATCTCAGAGGCGACGTAAAAATAGTTAAAATGCACGCAGTTGTTACAAAGTGCTACATAAAATATTTCCATTGAAGTAATTATAGTTTCTCCATTCTTAGTTCAAAGTAATTGAACGGCAACCACAGGGACTCCGGCTAATTATCGTGCATTATATTTACGACTTCTAGGCGATAAAGTGCAAACGATAATAAACAATGTTATTTTGTTGATGAAGAGCATAAAATGTGCGTCGACGATAGTGTTTAAATGGCATTTAGGTCCGCGCAATCCGCGCCCGATGTTATCAGCAATATCTCAGGTAATTAAAGTCATTTTATGTCGGATTGTTAATTGAGTTTCTCGGCGCAATATAAAACTTAACTCATAAAGCTAAGTGCTGCCTTAATTAAGATGCGTTACTTAGTAGATTACTCGGAAATCTTGGGCGAATCTCTGGCGGGCGATTAAATTTTACGACTGTTAATCAAGCTCCGGCTCGTTGATCACTCCAGGACACATCGTTCACACCTCGCCGAATAATTGCTCGTTAGCCGACAAATCAGCGAGAAATTTCATAATTTTTATTATAATCAAGAGCCGCGGTCGATGATTGCGACAAAGAAATAAACGGTTGCAATTTAATTCGCACTTACAGTCGGATTTTTTAGAAAACCGGCTATTTCCGATTATTTCTTTAAGAATGCCAAACTCCAGAAAAAGAAATAATTAAAATATATATTTTAAAATCGATGTAATTTTCAAACAAATTTTGCGATTTTATTTTTTTTCCACAATACAAGTCGACGCTATCGAAACCTGAAAATCCTCGAGACTTAAAAAACCTAAATTAGCCAGCAATAACCAGAAATGTCTTTTCTTCCGTAATGAATATTGTTCTTGCAATGTAATGAACCAGTGGCGTAACAATAGGCCTACCAGTCTACAAATGCGCTGACCAATCGTCCATTTCCGTTGTTGGTCACGGTTGGCTTAAACCCTCTTGAGTGGTATCATTGCCCTTCCTTTCAAGCGTTTGCTATGTTTCCCTCAGTTGTCTTTTACACCTTTTCCAATGTAACCATGCTTTCAGCACTCTTAAAACGGGACATTGTAATATTTTGATATAAGCCTATTTGATCAGCTTATTTAGTTCAACGCGCGCGGAGCATGTAGCGTATCCGACAGAGTGACCCGCGCTATCTTAGTGTGCAGTCTTTTCTATCGTTGTCGGAAGTGCACGCTGCCATATATTTCCAACGCCCAACGAAGTGAATTTTGGACCGGCTTCAAGATATTGTTTCCGAGCCAGGTTTCAGCGTGCCCTGAATAATAGTTTGAATACAAGCTAAAAGCGTCGTCGACCAGCTGTAGCAGTCAATTGAAGTGCAGGACTTCCAGAGTGGGGTCAACTCCTCCCAGCGCCGTGGAAGTGCCTAAACCAAGTGCAAGCAGCGAATTTGCGTACCTGCACGCAATATACAGGTAGGTGATATTTACCTTTTGGAATCTGCAAGAATAGCCTCAAAATCGAAGGGCGATCTTGGGTGTACCAGTGTTTAAATGCGTGACTTCACTATGCAGTCCTCAGTGGGTGTATTAGATTACCGTACAAAACGCCACGGAACATTGCGAGCCAGGCGGACTTGTATGCATCGAATATTTGCGTATTAAAAACAGTTATTCTGGCCCCGTTTTAATATTTTATGCTGGACACAATTCTTGGAAAGTTGATTTGATGTTATTTCACTTGTAAATGCGTGTAGAAACCAGCCAATGCAGGTTGATTATATATTCATAGTTAAAATGGTTGTCTTGACGAGTATATTTAAAATCCAGAAACGAGTATATTGGATTTTATTGGAAGTTTTGAGTATATATTTTGAGTGTTACGAGCTAGCCTGGGTCAATTTTCGGAGTATTTTTTGCATTCACTACTCCGTAACCACGACTGGGATATCTATTATTGTTAACTGAGTTAGCTAAGTAAACAAAATTTATCACAACGCCGGGGCTACGAAAGGACCCGTTACACTCTTCCCGCATTTTTAGTATTTTTTATCAGTTCACTTCTCTGGATATGTTTTATCAATGGATTTATGTCCAATTATTCAACGTACGCATTTCTTATTTTGTCTCGTTTTGTTCTGGCAGTCATCGTTATTAGTATTTTGTCATTTGGGTTCAACTTCCCACCCGAATATTAAAGTGAGGACGTAGCTATTTTTATACAACCTTAACTTTGTGTCCTTACTAATTTCCCTTTGCTTGTTCTACTTATTATATTTTGTTACACGATTTTATTTTTTCTTATTAATAGCTCTAGATATTCGTAACTTGTTACCCAGTTCTCCTTCACAAGAAATTTCTATATTTGGTTTTATGGTATTAACATTGATTTGCAATATCTATCTTCTATTGTTGCTTCGAAACAAAGAACTATATTGTCTATAGGCCAGGCACTGCATGTTTATGGATTAGAAGTTTCTTTTTCTATTCTGACAGTAAATTTTACCAATGTTGAGATTAATATCGTATTACACCTCTCAGCATTAGAAAAATGAATTTTAAGGTATCTTTCAAAAAGATTATGTTAACATGACATTAATATAACTACTAATAAAAACATGCTCCGTTGGTTTTAATTATTAAATTTATTCAAACTTATATGTGGCTCTCAAACTTCTTTAGAAAAACTTCCTTCCAGTGTGTAACATATCACACCCTTCTTGCCCTATAATGTGTCCAACATAATAAGTTTTCGTTTCTTCACGTGTTTATTCTCTTTGATGACGTAAGCGTCTTCAAATTTCATTATTGATCACTCTGTTGTCCTACCTTTTACAGCTTTTGGATTGGCTCGCAGCCCACAACTCAAAATTCTTGGCGATTTGTGGCGTAACTCGGAATAAAGAAATCGTTCTTATAGCTACTAAACAGAGAACAAATGGACGCCAGTTACAGTCTTGCGGTAACGAGGACTTTAATCTAGCCGGCAGTCCAAACAAACTCTACTCACCGTTGAGGACCTCTATCTCACATATAAGGTAAATACCATTACGTTCTTATATTAAAAATCAACCAGAATGTAAATTGGTAATATATAAAAATGACACTGAAGTTCGTTAAATTCAATGAGAACTCATAAAATTATTATTAACATATACATAACAGCTACGTGAAAATCAGGAAAAAATACAGAAATTATTAAAATAGGTTTGTGCAACAAATTCGCCAAGTGTGTGGAAATTATGCAAGCAAAAAAGGAATTGCATAATTATACACCTGACACAGAGAGTAAAGATAACCCTAACTGAAAGGTGTTTCATCAGGTACTCAAAGCCATGTCCTTACGTAATCCGTGGATGCGTCGCTTATCGCAAAGACCTCGCAAAAGCAGAGCGCATTTATAATTAAGTGCATAACATTATCGGTTCTTAAACAAGTCTTAGCTAGACATCATGGGCGCTAAATGAAATGGTCCCGTCTACTAGTCTACTATTTTAACAATTAATTAAACAACAGCGTTAATGAATTCATGAAACTACACCAAATGATTAAATCGATAAGCAACAAAGGTTACTTGGTTAGACATTAATCGTAAAAAAGCATAATTCATAAACAACCAATGAATGCATGCACGTTTAAAATGCATGGCAGTTAAGTTTGCTTCTGTATGTTCAAAACTTGAGTAATATTATTTCATGGAATGCAGATTCCTACAAAATTTATTTAAAGTTTGATATTTAAGGTTGTGGTAGCCACTTGATTTGGATGCATTTTCATATATAATGCAACTAGTGGGTTCTTGATTATCAAATAATCATTTCTGTTTACACGAGATATATTGTTCGGCAATCGCGCGAGTCCGAAGGACGAGCGTGATTGCCTAAAACAATATATCGAGTGGAAACAGAAATGATTTGATAATCAAGAAGACACGAGTTGCATTCGGCTAGATTATATTACGAGTCAATAAACAACGTTTGAATAGTGTATTTTAAATATTAAAAGTACGGTTAATGTGGTTGTTATGACAGTTGTACTGACAGCAGGTAACGTGATGTTTGTGAAGGAGTGTGATTATCACCTATTAATCAGGAAGGTATGTGATTGTCAGTTGCTATGTACATTATCAAAAGTTAATACATGCGTAACTATACATTTTGCCGTTTTTCATTGGTTGATGTTAGAGGGAGTGGTATAATCATGAAAATTTACGGAGATGTTCTACAAAGCTTTGGATCAATGGCAACAGACTTTGGTTTGACTGCGTAGCAGCGTTCGTTGCCAGGAGGTCAACATACCCCCAAAAATGTCAAAAATCCAAAAAAATGGCGATTATCTACCCAAAAATTCCAGAGAGGGAGATATCTGGCGGCGGGTGGAGATACACAATTCATACAGACCAGACGGCTTTCCATGAAAATTTACGGAAGGGTTCTATGAAGCTTCACTGCGATGCACCGTTCGGTGTTAGGAAGCCCAAATACCCAAAAAAATCCGAAAAAAATCATTTTTTTTTCTCAAAGATTACTCTTAACAATTTTTATTATCTTCACAGACATTTCCCTCTTATTCATTACTGATGACCCATAGTGAGTATCTACTCAAAAAATCTAGGGAAGAAGATATCTGGGGCGAGGGGGGGGGAGGATTTTAAACAGACAGGAGGGTTATTTCATACAGACACATTTCCATGAAAATTAACGGCGATATTCTATGAAGCTTCGCTACGATGCTACCAGACCTTGATTTCACTAGGATTCACCGTCCGGTGTGGGGAGGCCCAAATACCCAAAAATGTCGAAAAAAGAAGGTTAATTTTTCTCAAAAATGGCTCTAAAGGTTTTGATCATTTTTACAAATGACAGTTTGCTCTTACTTATAAGTGATACACCATAGGCAGAGTCTACCCAAAAATTCCAGGGAGGGAGATATCTGGGAGATATCAGTGCTAAGCTTATGGGGTATGAAAACTGGAGTGCTTGGGTGCTAGTGACAAGTACTTACTCATAACCGCGTTTTTGCAGCAATGCTTGCATTGTGGCCGAAACTTCAGTGGCAAAAACTTTCCTGAAGACGGGAGCTATACAAGCCGTAACTTCGCCATCGCCAGCGCCTAGATCCAGAAGAGAATCGCATTGATATGTTGCTCCTCGGTCTATTAGTTTGAGGAATTGGGCCATAGACAGGACGAACATGGAGCCCCTTCTTAACCATCTGAAACAAAATAAAGAGATTTAATATGGAAACTATTTTAGGTTCACTTAAAATTGCAATAACCCAATTTGTTAAAAATCCTTAGCCACACACCACATAAATATTTAACAACCGCTAAATACATATTTCGGCAGCTAAGCTGTCATCTCAGTGGCCTTGGAGAGAAACTAACAGGACAAAGTTGGCCGAAGATATGCTCTTCACCAAATCATAGGCTGCTGCAGTGTTTTATTCCAGAAGATGAGTAGGGATAATAAGTTAAGTTCTAAAGTTGAGAATTTGCAAGCAGATATAAAATTTCTAAAGAATGCAAAATCCATGTTGTTGTTACAAATTTTATGACCATTAAAGTTAGTACCAATTGTAAAATGAGTAATTCAGTCATTAAATTTGCTAAACGAAAATGGTTGGACATGGAAATTAAATATCTGTATAGCAAAAGCAGACTTGAGAGTTGGAGAGGTGTAAATTGCATTTGGCCCTTACATGCAGTTTATCTGAAATCCAATTCCAATAATTTATTTGAAATAAACCTCTGGGCGTCGTTATGTCCTAGCTTGAATTAATTTTATTGGCTGGCTTCAACTAAACTGTATATTTCTTGGTTTCTTAGTATTGAGCCAAAAATATTTCTTGTGTGTTCATAACGCCAGACCTAACTGTGGAATTGTTTACGAATGAATTCTTTTAATATTTGACTAGAGCCTCTTTTATCCCTACTACCGGTATATTCGGTATATTATGTTTTATTCACCCCAACGATACCTGCTCGTTTGTGTTAGTTTAGGATTGTTAAGCGAGAAGTCATAACAGGTAAGTGCGTTTTCGACTGTTAGCTAGATCTGTTTTCTATGTTGTGGTGAACGACTGGTGTCCGTTTGTGTTTCCCAATTGTTATACGCATTTTTCACTGCCGAGGGTTTGAGCTAGCCAGGATGGTGGTCACATTTCGCTTAAGGTTGCCACATGTAGTTATTTATTGTTTCTAAATTTTATCACAATTTCTACAAACATCTGTAATTCTTGTTTGGACTTAAGACTCTGGGAGCCGGGCTCCATAGCTCAGTGATTAAGCATTCTGGCTACTGATCTAAGCGTCAAGAGTTCGATCCCCGATCCCGGTGAGGTTTTTAAAAAATAAAAAATGCGGATGAAAACCTGTACAGAATGTCATCATTCGGAAGTGATGTAAAGCCATGGGTCCCATGTTACTATGATGTGTAGCATGTAAAAGATCCCTTGCTAGGGTTGGAACTCCTTAGTCTCGGCAAAATTATAAGTAGGACTAAGGCACCTGGTACTCTGCATGCCTATACCTTGTCCACGGGGTTGGCAAAAAGGGCATATGAAAGCCTGATTGCTTGACATCAGTCTCCCCACAAATACTACTACTACTAGGCTCTGGGAATCGTTGTTAAATGTAAGAAATTATTATTTTTCTAGATGAATAGCACAAGTTTGCAGTGTAGAGAAAGGTTAATTATGTAGTTTGAGAAGATTCAAGAGGATAGTATATCTACGCTTTTAAAATCGAGCTCTTTTGGCAGCAACCAAGTAATGCAGTCGTCGAAAGCGTGGATGATAGCGCTACCATAAAAACAACCGATTACTATCAAACCATTGACTTTTTATAAAAATAGAAAAAGGAGAGAACCTGAGACAAAGGAGGAGAATATATACGCAAAACAATAAGTTTTTGTTATTACTAAAACACTCAGTGGCGTTTCTTTATTACAATCTGGTTAAAGACACCAATGAACAATTTAAATGTAACTTAACTTTACTAGAGTTTATAACATAACTAAGATGGAGTTACGCTAGAGACTTCTTGAACAATGAAAAACGTCGGATTGGGATAGGTCAAAAATATCTTTATGGTATGATTAACTTGCTATTTTTGCCTTCCCTAAGCTTTTCTGCCGTTCCCTCACTGCAACCGCTTTTCGCATTACATCAGAGGGCCCTGGCGTCACTTAAACTATCATTCCTTAACTAAGTGAGAACCGGAGCGCCCCGACCGGGAGTCGAACTCTCTACCGCGCGCTCGAGTTCTCACTGTGACCTTAACTGCGAGCGGCGAGTCCGCTCGCCCATTGAAGCCCCAACTTGCTATTTAGAGCATCCCTTGCATTAAACGTTAGGTATACGTCAAATTCTTGTCCACTAACTGTTACCTTAATTTTTTTTTTGAATTTTATTTTCATACAAGGCGTTTTCCATGCTATGTTTTGTTATTTATCACGTCACGGGGAAAGGTAATGTGTAGACTTTATACTCATCAGCGACTTTCCACAGTCTGGGGACATACCTTAGTTTGACAGCAGCGTTAATCAGATTATTGCTTTTCTAGAATTTTCACTAGCGATTAGGTCAAATCCTGGAGCTTTTTTACGATTAATGTTCTTTTTTATTTCAGTAATTACTTCTTTAGGAAAGAGAATTCTATTTTAAATTAATTTGAAGAGGTTAATTCTTCTTCGTCTTGGTCTTTACGAGTCTCAAAGTATTTTTCTAAGGAATTCGCGAATCTTACTCCATTATTTGTAGCTCATTCGCCATTTTCTTATTGGCGAAATCTGCATTATGGTTTTTTAAATCTCTTAGTATCTTTCCACATAGAAGGGTGCCGTGATGTTAATTTAGTGTGTTTGTTCTTTAACATGACAAATACATCAAGGCACCCTAATCAATACTACTATCACCTACCAACTCTCTCAGATAGGTATTGTACGAGTATAATTGAGTCAATTTTAATATGTTGAATTTCTTGCGAGACGTTATTGAGGATAGTTTGGTTTTGTGGGGCTCTAGAAGGCCGCCTTAATAAGTTTCCTGTTTTGTGGGATAACTATTCCCTACTGTTCTTCTGACCAACTGGAATGTTTTCCCATGCTGATTGTTGGATATTCTTATTAAATAACTCTACCTCTTCGTATACTTAGTTGCTTATTTCTTGAAAGCAGAGAGATATTGTTTATTTTTAACCAGGCTCTGTTTGAAACTTTCCATCTGTTAAATAATTAGTTAACCTAGGGTTATTTTCTTTTTTAATGAGATTGGCAGTAAGTGTGAAGATGACTGAAGAATGATCTCTCTCATGTCCCATCCTTTTTCGATCAGCAAGATGTTTGTAGATGTTTTTAATGATAAAGAAATCAAATAAATCTGGAATTTTGTTAAGGTCTGTTGGCCAATAGGTAAGTTTACCAGTGGAAATCTGTATTCTTGAATTGCTTCAAAAAACGCTTTCTTTTTTTATTTGTGCCGTGTCTTCAATGAAAGTTGACGATCATTATGGCCCTGCTAATTTTATTGTCTGTAGTAGGCAACAAGTCTATCTAGGTCATTCCGCACAATTTCGTAGCCCCGATATTTGGTGTCTTCCGGGTCCTCTTTTTTGACCGTTTCATAATTTCCTTCCTTACCTTTAGTATTTGTTGACCGTTTGTAACGGGTTAGTTCGTGTTACCTTGGTATTCAATAATCACCTTGCTAGGTTTAAGCTAAACTGTATTTCTTACATTGTAATAATTAGGTTAAGACGAATTATGTATTTAAAACATGCATCGAGTGTTTGGCGTGCTAGATTGTGCGGTTGAAATCAGCAGTCGTTGCGGCTATTAATATAATCAAAGCCAGTTGTGCGTGAACGGAGGCGTGGGGGAGTCAGTCGCTCACTAGTAGACGGTGCGTTTCGCCCAAACAAAAGGGACAACACGCGAAACATGAAAATTGCGACTGGAAGTTTAAGTATTGGCCTGCGTTAAGGACAGTTGACGCCTCGTTATTCTTGAGCCGAAATACAGCCTCGAGAGCAGATATTCACCTTGGTAAGTACCGATAGTTCTTCATAGCCGAAAGCCGCTAATCTAGTTTCAAAGAAGCCAGCCGATCTTGTCAATGTACGAGACCATTTGGAACAACTATAACGCAAGATTAGTTTCTATAAATAATTCCCACGATTGAATACCCGGTCCAGGAAAGTGGGAAAACTAAAAGCGTAATTGGCAATTTAAGCCAGGATTTGCATGTATGATTACAGAATTATAGGTGATAACAGGCAGGCCGGAACAATCTCTATTGACATAACCTTAGCCATACTGAGATAAGAGCGGGTTTTGTGCTTCTACGACTGGGTTAACTAGCAAACAAAGGGCCACCTAAATTCATAGTAAAGTACCATTACACGTTATAACGAGCGGACAATCAAGTCCTCCTTGTTTGGTCAGACACTTCATGTATTAGTTCTTCTTCAATGTACATATTAATGGGTAATAAATTGCAACTAATACAATTTGAGAATTTTTAAGCTTAACACTTATTACAGTAGCTTGGATTTCTCTAGTCTTGTATTCCAGTTCTACGTGGTGTAATATATTATCCTTACCGCTTAAAGCAACAAGTGTACATTATGGTAAACAGGAAGAACGGAGAAGAAGTCAAAGAACAAGATTCGTTTAAAATGCAGCATTTCAAGCAATACTGCGACTCATATTCTAGAATTGTTATTCCATTTACACTAATGAACAAACAATTCTTAGTTTTTACGTTTGCATGTAATTAGGACATTATTAATGGCAAACGCAGCTTTGAAATCGGAACTCCAATCTTCTATAGAATCTTACGAATGTTATTTTAAGAAATCGCACAGTTGTATAAAGATCGTTTACAAAGTAGCCTACGGAAAAATAATTAACAAAACAAGTGAAAAAGCGAAGAAACAAATTCCGGTGCAAATACTAGTAGATAATTGAGTTAAATGTAATTACCCTAGCGTTAAATCGAGAAGAAACTACGTTTATCGATGTTCAATCGAATACTCCCCCACGCATTTTTATGACGTTTAACAGTTCGGTTACACGTATGCATGTTAACATTCTGGTTAGTTGTAATTGTTTTGAATTAATTCGTTTCTAGTTTACTGTCGGAAACTATTCTTGTACTAAATGGCAAATAGCGAAAAGCACGATCAAGAGCTAGGTGACGTTATACTGCTTTACAAATGTCGACATCCCTACAAGTGCTAGTGGAAAGTTGTTTAAAAATTCCAATCTTGCTACACGGGAGGGTTCATTTTCGTTACATTTCCATCACCTTGTCACATAACGCAATTACGCCCGGAATAATACCAAAAATTGGATCGTGCAAGCCCCGCCGAAATTGATGGGGTTGGTAACCCATCGGCGGGCGCCCGCGCGGAGCTGGTCATCTACAGGTGCTGGAGGTAAAAAGTAGAGTATGTACAGGACGTCTGTCCACATAATAACCTTAGGGGTGCGGGGCGGCGCGCCCCCGAGATGCGGAATCTTATTAAATTGCCCGGGCGTCATATCAGGCCGAGCCTGCGTTGCCAGGGAAACGGCCGGGACACTTTGAAAGTCTAATGCATACATCTCACACTTCGGGCGGAGAAGGGCGTCATTTTGTTTTCACCCATTCTTCTATTATAGAATTCGCGCGCTGTCTACGTTTTTACTTCCTTTACATTCCCGGTGTCGCGCGCCGGGGTATCGAACAGGGACACCGCCGAGGAATGCGCCGATACAGCCCTATGCAGGGGTGAATTTGGCTATTTGGCTAGTTCGAGATGAATGCGACCAACGAACTTACATTAGTAATAATTACCATAATAATAATAACAATAGCTATCAAGATAAGAAGTAGGAAGAGCTTTTGTACACATTAAAAACGTATACCACACACAAATACACAATCTCAGGAAATACCTCCAAGTAAAGAAGACTCATCCATACATAAAATAATCATAGAAATACACATTACCACTTAAACTTATCAATAGAAACCAATACTAGAAATGGATTGGATGCAAACAGACATTCGCAAAGATAACACATTACACAGTACGCACATCAATCAGATACAGAGCTCTCGAAGCTGCTGGAGAATAGTGCTCTTGATACTATCAGCATAATATCCAATATCATTTGAAATACTAGGGAAGTCTATGAGGAATGGCTAAATTCAACGTTCATCCCGATTTCTAGACAGTGAACCGTCAAGAACTGTGGAGACTATAAGACAATTAGTCTAATGAGACACCTATTTAAGACTTTCCTCAAGATCATTCACAATCGGATATATCGTCGAAGCGAAGAAGAAAACGACAATCCTCAGTTTAGTTTCAAACGGTGTTCTTCGAAAGATATCGCAACAACAATTCCGATGTGTTTGCTTGCTTTTATGACGAGAACGGAGGGGTATGATACAATTCAACACTCTAAACTGATCAATATCCAGCATGAAGCAGGCTCAGATGAAAACTATATTCGCCCAGACACCAGAGTCCTTCTTCTCTACTCCTGGAATTTTGACAGGTACGTGGTGATATCAGGTCATTAGTCATGCTCTTCGTTTCTTCTCCCCTTCTCTTTCACCCTTTGCTCCCTTATAGTTTTCCAGTGTCTCTCTGCCATAGTTTCCAGCTATCCTTGTGGTGTCATCGGAACATCAAAGCGATGGTCGCCCTATACTTGTTTTTGTTTGTCGCGGTCGTCAATCTAGAGCTCTCCTAGTCCATCTATCATCGGTTGTCATCATGATGTGTCCTGATCAACTCCATTTTTTAATTGCTCACACCAGTTGGTTGTCTAATTCATGTTAGATTTTCTGTACCTCAGATTCATTCTATCGTGTAAATGTTGTGATTTCAGCGCCGTAAGTTAAAACAGGTAGTAATTTTTTGATGTTAAAATGTTTAGCTTAGAGGCATGTGCTTTATTGTTGGTTTCACGCCATCGTTCTCTACCGGAATTCTTCAATTCCCCTCGAACTTTGTTAGCTTATGTAATAATGTTCTCCGTTGCTTATTAACTCTTTAGTTGGTTTATTTCGTTCCTTGCCTTTGTAATTTAGAATTATGTGCTACTTGTATTTTATGTTTTGCTGGTTAGAGTAATATTAATTTAGATATAGTAACTTTATATCGGGCACTCTATGCTTTGCATATTTGAATCGTTATAACTTTCGGTATTTAATATTGCTGGCTATTATATAAGGCGATTCATAAGTATGGTCATTAAATTTAGGGGCAGTTAAAGGACATCAAACAGAGCAACTTTACATAAAGGTATACCTCAAAAATTAATAATCCCACAAAAAATTTAAACATTTAATTGCTTAAATTGGTTGACTGTCACTGTAGTAAATTGCTATGAACGAAATTTGACACATCTGGTTGCGATAAGACCGAATTTGGGCAATATCTAGGAGCAAACAGCAGTTGTCTGGGCATTTCAATCACATGTGGATAGTGTCTAATGTACTCTTATCGGATTTACCTAATAAAGGTTGTATTAAAGACTCTTTGGCGCACTTTGTAATGTTATTGAAGCTTTTAAAAAGATCCCATTCCGTCTCTACTCTTAGCTAGTCTGCCCTCGAATGTGCTCATGTAGTCACGATAATTTCAGAATGATTTGACAAATTTTGGTATCGACATAAAACATTAAAACATAGTAAGTACACACAGGGTGCCCAATTTAAATAATCATGCCTTATAATTGGAAAATGTACAACCCATTCTACTTCTGACATCTCTTTGGCTAACAGTATGCATAGCTTATTCGATATTCACATAGACTAATTCTTCTATATTATCGGTTTAACTTAGCCGAGAACGTCCGCCTTTGCGTTTCTCTTCAGTTTTGCCATGCACAACAAGCTTGTCTAAGTTCTCATGTTAATTTATTTGACCAAAGATACGTATATGGTGCTACTGAGGCATTCGATCTAGAGTCCATGGTGTTCTTAACAACCACATCTCAGTGGGATGAAAAGAAATTGACGTGTTGCAGCACTTTTTAAATATATTGTGTCGGTAAAAGTCGATATTTATCAAGTATTTTCCATAAAAAACATTTCAAATCTTAGGTTTGATATACTTTGGCTCCTAAGCGATATTCCTGTAAGTTCTCTTTTTGTTCAGAGTAGAGTGAGCAAATTCAGATAGGGTACTTATTGGGTTCGCAATTTTTCAATTTATATTCTGAGGTAACTTCATGTGAATGACGAAACATACACTGATGATATCATCATCTTTGGTGATTTAATGGAAGAATTAAAAAGTCCTAAACATGATAGTAGAAGCAAGACAAGAGTATGATTTTAAATGAAACGCTATAAAGGCCAAGCTCATAATAATTACCAAACATCAACTTGATCCAGGAAGATCAAAGTTGATAAATTGGGATACCTAAGAATTCTAATCGATTTAGAGTTAGGTTATTTCACTGGAAATAAAATGCAGAATCGCAGAAAGCCAAAGCTTATTAAGATCGAACCAATTTTGAAAAATCAAATGTAAACCTTAAAACAAAAAGTTGGAGGGTTCAGAAATCAGGATAAGTTTTTCGTACAATAAACTTAAAAAAAATCAGAAAGATACAGACATTATTAGAACAGTAAAAAAGAGAACGTTGGCCATATAGTGAGTCATTCGGAACGGTATGAGCTTTTACATGCTACACAAGGAATCGGATCGGTTCAACATTGCAATCATCCAGCCGACACGATCTAGATAGGAATATGGAAATCCGACATCTAGTAACGGACAGGCCAATGATGAGGACAAAAAAAATGATTGAAAACTTCATATGCAGAAACAGAGAGAGTGATAATTGGTAACCTTCTTCTTCTTTAGCTTTTTATATTGCCAACTGCTGGACATAGGCCTCTTCATATCACTTTCATTTTACTCTGTCATGGACTCCCTCCATTTATATTGTGCCAGCAGTTTTAACAATGTGGTCCTTCCATTTCGTCATTGGTGTGGCTATACTTATGGGTTTTCACTCTAATAGGGGTTTAGTCTATCTATGACCGTTTAGCTTGGCTATATGCCCTGACCATCTCCATGTTAGTCTAGTCACATGTTTAATTTCGTGCGGTGATTGATCCATATGTTCGTTTTCCGATCTTTTAGTGTTATGCCCAGTGTCACCCTTTCCATTGTTCTCTAAACGGTAATTTCAAGTACGGGCTCGGTGAGACCATTCACAGTTGGGCACCAAATTAACTGTGCTCTACTCAGAACCACAGACCTAAGAGATAGTGTAACAAGATCAACACATCACCAAGACACACACCTCACACAATGGTTGCTGCGCAAGCACCAAAGGCGCGCTCCAACTATGTATCCCGAATCCGGGGCAAGTTGAGCATTGTACCGCCAGATGCCAGCGCATAAAGCACCAGCCTCTACACCGCAAGGTAAATGAGGTTACAGATAATACATACATACATACGGTAATTTCCCAGATTTCTCTAATTCCCCTTTTTATATAAAATTAATGTTGTAGCAGTTTTTCATTGCTTGGGGATATCCTCTTGATGGAGGCATTCGATTAATAGTTCTAATATTTCTTGCTTCATATCTCTTCCACACAATTTTATTACTTCTGGTACCTTTCTGCCTTTCTTTTGCGTCAACGCATATTCTAACTCTTCTATTTTTATGTGGTATCTCTTCTGAGTTAATATTCAACACTTTTGATTTTGGGTTAATGTGGTTTTTATCCTCCCGCTCCTTCGATGTATAAAGTATCTTGTAGATGTTTTCAATTTCTTTCATGTTTGCTATTTGTGATATTGTCTCCTTTTCCTATTTTGTTATATGTGGTTTTCCTTGGTTCAATTTCGTGTTTACCGCTTCCATGTTGTTATTGTTTTCTATCACCTCCTCAATTTGGTCATATTCAGTCTCTCCTTATCATATTTCTAATAGTTTGTATTAATGTTAATGTATTTTTCTTTATTTTTTCGTATTTTCCATAATCTTGCTTCTTTTAGAAATTTCAATTTTTGTTTCCTCTGCCAGTGAGAATTTGTCGTTTTATCTTGGTTTCAGCTATTTTGGTAGCGTGTTTCGTTTTTTATTTCTAGACTATCTCCTTGTGGGACAAGTCCTTTGTGTAGTATTTTTAAATTTCTATTTGACATTTGTCGGCGTGGTATTTATTACTTGGCTTTGCTTTTTAAATAACTTCCTTATTTCGTATATAGTGTTTATAAGTACTCTAGCTCTTTCCATTCTGTGTCCGCTGCCTGTGTTAAAACGGCTTAGGACAGATACATCTTTTATTACGCACTTGTGGGTTGTAATTATTTAATTAATTAGAAGATTCCTTAATGCGCAATATAACAGTATTGGTTTTGGTTCGTCCGTTAACATCCTTGATATATTTACTAAACATTTTCTCCAAAGTGCCCCAAAATAATTGCCACATTAGGCAGCCGCCCGGTCTTAATCCGGCCCTGGCTTCCTGTATGCGCTTTTGCGAGTGGCCTTAAATTTGCATGCCGGCCGACGGGTGCCCATTAACCGGGCCCCGAAATTGATGGCAGACAAACTGCGACGTCCAAATCAAGTGGCGCTTAGAGTGACGAGGGTGGATTTTTGAATTACCAATACCGAGTCTTCAACGTGTCAATGTTGTGTCTGTTGGTTTCATATTTCATGACTTACTGAGCGATTGACGTGATCAGATTGTCTTTTAGGGGAAAGCGCTTGGGAAATCTCTGACCATTAATCCCTGGCTGCGCCTGATGGCGCTTTTCGCCGAAGCTAACTTTAAATGATGAACAACTTAGCCGTGTATCTATTAACGCAACGATAGCAGTGGCGTAGCCACAAAAGTTGCGTTTTTCTGCAGTAGCCCCTAAATTTGTAAGAAAATCCTATCTTTACGACGTTCCTCTAAAGAGAAACACGATTAGACAAGAAAATTATTAAATTCCAAGAATCACACTAAATAACAAAATTAACTTTTATGTACGATCGATCAATAGACCTCATTTTCTGATGTAAAGCAGAATTTTTCGTCCTTGGGCGATAATAGTTATTTATGCACAAGAGAATTATGGAGATGTTTATGCCGTTCGAGGGCGACAAGTTTACATGCCTGAGGGCTCTGACGCGAGGGTTATGGGTCGCCCGAGGGCTACGAACATCAAGTAATGCCCGTGGTGCATGCAACGGTTTATTTTTCACTTTGAATACGCAAATAAATTTAAAAGTTTACAAAACAGTCCATAGCGCCCTAGGGCGTAAAGAGCGGGCGTAATGATAACGCCCGCTTACTATGAGAGGGCATAAAGAGCGGGCGTTATCATTACGCTTCGTCTTTCCGCCCTAGGGCGTTATATGCTACTGTATATACCTCGTATCACAGGTATAAACAACAAATAATGGATCAGTGCAAAATAAAATCCTTTTTCGTCCGCAAAATTATGTGCGGCGAAAAATAGTTTTATCGACCGCTGGCATAATTTTAGTTATTATTTATAAACACGTATTAATGAAAACCATAGTTACAAAGGTAAATTCAGCTAAAATAGCAGCAAGAATTGCCTGGTTGTTATTGGCAACGATTCATATAATCTGGATCTCCCTTTTTAAAATTGCAATCGTACATAAAGTTTTGCATGCACCTCAGGTGTAACCAGCGTCTTTCGACCTTGCCGTGTTATAACATTTATGCCGCGAACCAAAAACGCCTGTTTTACGCCCTTGGTAATACATCAATAGCTATTATAAAACCTTTGGTCGCAATAGTTATCGTACAGTAAAATAATATTTTTTTTCTTAAACATAAACATAAATCTAGCTTTAATCATAAGCAAACGATATTTTTTCCAATACCTACGTGTAAAGCTGTACTTTATCTCTGAAAATCTCCATGATAAAATAACATTTTAACGATGAGTGTGGATAAAATGCTACTTAATCCATAATCCATAGCAACTAACAAAATAAATACGTGTTACCGTGTTAACTAGTATAAAAACAGGTAACATGATATTTATTTTAAATTATTTATTCCTTTTCAAAACTTATTTATATAACTAAATGTAGGCATTGCAAAAAATTTGATATGCCACACGTCAATAATAGTATATTATGTTATTAGTAGCAAAAGTTATATTTTATGTGGCGTGGCTGGACGGTTTATCTGCCGAGCTTGCGAGGCAGATAAGTACAGCCGAACCACATAATAGCTATTTATGCAACAAGTGCTAAAAGTTGACGTTTATGCACGAGACATTAAAAATTATGAAACTCAGCTTAAACAACTTTTAGCACGTGTTGCATACAATATTTTATCTACGACCTTAATTTTACTGTTATTAATCCATAAATATCGATTTAACAAAGGTTTGCATCTACGACACTTCTAATTTATGTCATAATAAACAGTAGGCCATGCCGGGCGGGCGAATGTTTGCGAATGACAGTAGTCAAGGTCAGTTACGAAATGTAATTATTAATACTCCACATCTGACTGTATTCATTACATAAGGTTTTAATTATTTCAAAAACACTTTACCTGTAACGCAAGAAGCAACTAGAATAACTTTACAACTTCACTTCCAGTTCTAAATGGTAGTTTTATAACCTCACTTCACTTTTAGCACTAGAGTTAAAAGTAAACAGCTGATTTCTTTAACCACGGTAAACTATAAAACGTCACTTTTAGTGAAACAAGCTAGCGCTAAAAGGCCTACTTTTAGTGGTGGTCGTAGATAAAGATACTTTTGCTCCGAATAACATATATAATTTTTTCTTCAAACGTTTATAACAAAATCCAAAGAAAAGTACTATATCTGGTCAGCGGCAGATAAAGTCGTCAGCGGCAGATAATATTATCTGTCGCATGGCAATAAAGTGACAGTTTAGCATCATCAGTCCAGCAGGATAATGACACATTTTACTGCCGTTTGAAGAAAAAAAGATTTTATTCATTCGGGGAAATTATCTCATTCGGCTTTGCCTCGTGAGCTAACGTTTTCCCCTTATGAATAGAATGCCTCTTTATCCACTTGTGGAGTACATAACTATTCTTTCCATTTTATTGAAACAAAGAGTGGGATAAAGATATCCTAAACGGCAAAAGATAGAAACTCAGTTAAATTACAACAAATATTTAGCATGGACAATACTATTTCAATCTACATTCAAATTCCAAACTCTCTTAGTGCGTTTCACTGTATAGAGAAAAAACATTTGCGATAGAACAACCTTGCTTTGACGTTATTAAAGCATCTGTTTATGCGTATTTTGAGTATGAACTCAAATGTTTTATAAGTTTATAAATTTTGAAGAGATTTATTTAATGTTTTTATGAGCACCAATTTTCACCAATAGTAAATAAATACAAACTTAGGATCTGAAGAGCTTCCAGAAATAGAAAAACACGATTTATATAAAGCACTGAAAAAAATGGAGAATACAAGGCACCTAAGAATGACGAAGTTGTAAAAGTAACTAAATCGAGTGGCTTAAAACTAAAATGGAAAATATTTCACCAAAAATATTAAAAGACTAGAATAACTCAACACTAGCTTTATTACACAAGAAAGGAAATCACATGCGATTACAGATTTATAGATAAATAAGTTGAATGGTCATCGATACCGAAGGGCAAAAGAAGCTAAAGATAATGAATGAAAAAATACTAACAAATCGATTATCTACTAAACTACATGAATATAAATCAGAAGCTCTGGTAGATTCAGAAAAGGACATTGAACAGGAGATCATCCATTCATAATAAAACTATTAACAGAAAAATCAAATAATGTTTCGCTAGTTGGTTTTTATAGATTTTGGAAAGGTTTCGACAAGGCAGTGATATGAATAGTAATAATTAAAAAAAAATGTCAGCCACAAAGCCACAGTTACATACGAGCATTTGATCCGCAAATGCAGCCGCGTGGGAAGCTCCTTTACATTAAAAGGAACCCTATCGTCCCGTTGCGTCTTGTATATCAATCTATCGTTTCGCAACCATTCTACAATCCCGGCGCAGTTCTGGACAAATATCTTGTCAGCGTGTAGAATCATACTAATTGCGCGTACGAAACTTTTGAATTACCATTGTTCATTCTTGCAACGAAGCTCTGACGAAGCTTCCCGTACATCGCGTATAGAATTGACGTCTGTTCCGTCCGTTGCTACAATTGGAGCTGTCCATTTTGGTTACATTTGCAAGCTCGTCTATCTCGCTTAATTTTGAGGACAACCGTTTCAATCAATTGTTTTCGGTTAATTTTCCTTCGGAAATTGTGTTCGGTCAATTTTCCTAGATTTGTATTTAATGAAACTATTTTTATTTCAGTCACAGCTGCAAGGTCTTTTTTACATCCCGAAGCTCTATTACCGTGGGTAACTAAAGAATTTCTACCTGCTGGTGACGTTACTCGCGTGCGATAAGTAGAATAATCTACGAGAAAACTCTTGGCCGGGGCTAGTAGGCCGGTTGTCGTCAAAATTGACCGAAAACAATTGGCCGAAGGAAAATTGATCGAAACATCAATTGACTGAAATATAATTGATCGAAACAGTAATTGATCGAAATATAATTGACTGAAATGTAATTGATCGAAAATATAATTCATTGCGTATAATTCACCGAATAAATAATTGTTCGAATTAAAACTAGTAATTCTACGTCCGTTGCTCAAGTATTGCAAGCTGCTAATGTTAAAATTATAATTGTATTTTTTTTTTACTTTTACGGATGAATATGCTAAATTTGGGTATAGAGCCAGTTACTTTGACAAATTTCACTGTAATTTGAAAACAATGTAATTGAAGACTGATATGGAGGTTTCGAGCACCAAATTTCGGCTGACCACCCAAACATATGAAAATTGATAGAAGCTGTTCAGAGTTTACGAAGTCTTCAAATATATCAATATGTAAGTGCACAAGAAGGTCAACCTGCCCGTAAAAAATACGAGGACTGTGCTGAAAGACTAACACGACTTGTTGCCAGTTACCACATAGGTAACATCGAAGACTTTTTACGGGGCATCTCTATGGACCGCTGTGCTGCCTTTCAATGTTTCACTTTATCCTCGAAGCTGGGTCTCAGCTCCAAGGAAATCACAAGCTGGCTGCGGCCTGCGGGCGCAACCACACACCGTTGTTACTTGATAGCGAATGCCTCTTTCCCGCACAAAACCCGCGAAAACTGGCGTCTTTCCGCTCTCAGCTGGACGCGCGAACTAATAGCGCGCTTTTCAAATACGTTCTTAACTTACTACAATAGAAAAGGTACAGCTCAACTTTTGCTCTTGCGTGTAAATATTAAACAGCTCTGGTAAATGCGTCAGGCCCGTTACAAAACATATCAGTTAGCGTATTACCGACAGAGGTTTTTTTACAGAAGACAGCTTTGTGATTTCAACCAATGTTTTATTCGGCAAAATCTAAATAATAATAATAATAATGTCTTTATTCTCTTAAATAAATAATACATTATCATAGTGTTAAATAAAATACAGGCGAAGTCCAGCTCGACAAAAAAATTGTCAGCTGCTCTAGTAGGTACTTTACTACTATATAACAACTTAAGTATATAATGTAATGACCTGCTTCCGACATAACACCCGTGTCCGCCAGAATAAAATAATCTGACAATAGTTGATAGTAGATAAATGATGGACGACTTTTGTATTTTGTTATGACGGTAACTCACTTGCACTGCCCACTGCTAAGCATCTCCTTTATGTTTTTCCTAAAAGTAGATAAAGGACTACTGTAAAATGTGAGAAGGAATGTGGTTGATGCATTTAACCGCGCAGTATGAATAATACCGGTTTAAAATTTGTTTTCAGTGTGCTGGTACCATGAAGACGCCCCTGTGTCGGAGATTTAGATTATGTATCTCAGTGCGATATAATAATTTTTTATGCAAATACGGTGGAGTTTTTAATATTACTATTTTACGATAGAGACAAGCACGAAGCAAATACCTTCTATTACTCATATTCAGCCAATCTACATCTTTTAGTTTATGTGATATTCTTTCATATTTACGTATTCCATAAACTAATCTTAAACAAGAATTTTGCATTCTTTGTATTCTATTGATGTCAAAAACATCTAAGCAGGGACCATATACAACATCACAGTAGTCAAAATGAGACAGCACCAGCGAGTTACATAAATTTATTTTCATTTTTATATCAAGGAGATGTCTGTTGTTAAATATTGTTTTAAGATTACAAAATGCGCGCTGCAAACATCGGCTTATATGTTCTTTAAAACGTAATTTATAGTCTATCTGAAGTCCTAGACTTTTTACTACACTTTGAAATGGCATTGCGATATTATTTATTTTGACAGGAAACTCAGTAATGCATTGTGCTCGTTGTATTTTGTTACCAAACATAATAACATTGGATTTTAGACGATTAAGTCGTAAACAGTGCGTATTCGATATTTTAAAGAGATTATCTAAATCAGAATTCAAGTTTCTACAGGCGTTAACATGTTCTTCTAGTTTGAAGGACATATAAATTTGTGTGTCATCGGCATACGAATGACAATCGGTGTACTTTAAGTATGTGGAAAACGTCGAAGTGTAGATAGTAAATAGGATGGGACCCAGGATAGACCCATGTGGAACGCCACACGTAACTTCTACAACATCAGACGTTTTATTTGCTATTATTACCCTTTGAGATCTGTTTTGTAAATATTTTTCAAACAATTCGATTGCATCCTCTTCCAGACCAATATAATGTAGCATAGCAATTAGAATATTATGGTTTAAAGGGTCGAATGCTTTGGAGAAGTCAAGAAGCACCAGAAGTGTCAATTTGTTATCGCCAGCTGCTTTTAAAATATCATCAACTATATCCAGAGCCGTGGAGCAACTGTAGCCAGTTCTAAAGCCGGATTGGATATGTACTTGCACAATGAAACGGAACTACCAAACGGTGCAAATGAAACGGCATAATTTTTGAAACATTATATTGATAGCCATCGTGATCCTTCCGTTAAGACTCTTGATATATTTGTCGATAGCTGTATTGGTTAAAATAAGAATATTATCATTGTTCAGATATTGTCCACTTTGACAGCCGTAGGAAGATTTCAGGTGATATTTTATAGCCCTTCAGAAAGAGGTCACCCCTTTCTACCGTGTGATGCAACTTTGCTCTTATTGCAAAGGAAAAGCGTAAAATAGCCTACCTATACTTACCTGAAGAATGGTACTCTAAAGTTACAATTAACTTTAGTGCCATTAATGTAGTGCCGAGTATTTTGGGGAACAACCGTAATTATTTTCAACAATTATTGATAAAAGCTATGAAGAACTTCACAAAGCACAGACCTATTAAAGATTAAGGAACTAGTACTACCGCTTCTGAATTCCATAGCATTATAAATATCACTAGTACTTTTATAGCTTTTCAGAAAAATGAAGTTCTAGATGCAATAAAGAACTGGAACGTTCCACAGCTATAATACACGAAGAATCTCGCTAAATTCTAAAAAGTTAAAGAATATATTGGAGCTTTCTGAGAACATACCTCTCGTCTAGCAGCAGTTACAGAAGGGTCTGATTCAGATGATGACTAGTTTATATATGTTTTTTTCTTAAGAATAAGTTTTGATTATCACTGTAAGCTTAATTAGTTAGTTTTTCTGTTCTAGAACTGTGTTTTTTAAATACAATAATGAGATTTTAAACTAGGTATATAAATTTTTTCATTTGTTAGTGTTTTAAATATGAGTATTAAAAAAATATATATGCACTTAAAACTATGTACTATCGCCTACTTTACCCATTATTTCGCATTTTTTGTCTCTTCTGTAAAATTACATTGTGGGCCTTTAGTGAGTTTTCAATATCAGGTCTTCAATTGCTATGGAGCTTCAGCATTCGCCAATTTTGCACTCTAGTTCTGCCCATGATTAAAATGGTGTAAAAATCAGTTTTAAAATAGGATTAAAAGATTACAGTAATTAAATATTATAAAGATCAATTTGAATATGAATTAGGTAATTAGGTATTTGAATAATTAATATGTATTTAGAAAAGAAAATAGAATTTATAATTTAATTAAATGAAGCTGGTAGAGAAACAGAAGGATTCTAATTTAATGTAATATCTGAATATGAAATTGGAAAATAATGACAAATACTTAATCGAGATAGACTATTGCACATAGTGGGTAGAAATCAAAATAAAGCTTTTATAGAGCGTTGGATGGAGAAAAAATGCAATATCGTTAAGGACTTTGTTTTAATTATTAAAATAACAAATTTGAAAATGAAAAGCTGTAATTAATTTTTGTAACTTATTAAAATAACAAATTTGAAAATGAAAAGCTGTAATTAATTTTTGTAACTTGAAATTATGAAATAAACCCTATTTAAAAAGTTAAAATGTTTGGAATATAAAAGAGTTGCAAGGAAGAAAAAAATCGCGTGGAGAAATAAAAAGAAATTAAAAAATAAGATGAGTATACCAAATGGGGGAAGACAAAGAATTTGGAAACTGAAATTATTTGGATCCATGCTGTGAAAGAGCCGATTCCTTATGCAAACTAGTTTTTCCTCGGTTAAGTCAGTTCCTGATTCTGGGCAGTTTTGGTGGTTTGGTTGTCAGTAGAGGCCTTCGCCGTGTTTTGAGTGGAGCGGTTGTGATCAGTAGCAGAGCAGGACGAAATTGGTTTCTGCCGAGAACATTGATAAGTTCAAATACAAGGTAAATGAGTTTAGGTAATGAATAAGCACTGAAATAAAATAAATATTAAAAATGAATTAATTATTAAGGAAGTACTTACTGTTTGAGATTGTCATATAACAAATGTAACGATCAGGTATTTGTCATTGAATTTTCAAAGTTGGTTTACGTACCATTTGTCAGAAGTTTTTTTTTAATTGTCATAATTAAAATCGGAACATCAAATTTCAGAATAAGCAATCTAGTTAAAAGGAATCCACTCTGATTTTCAGGAGCTAGCCGAAAGAATAGTTTTCAATATTCAAATAAAATAAATAGGGCAATTTTAATTGACAAAAAGATAATTATAAACATACACTCATAGGTAACACAAAGTAAGAGTCTGAATCATATCAATATAAACGTGATGAAATAAACAAAGCAACATCATGAGGTCTGTTAGGTCGTTGCTAATAATAATAATTCATCATGAGAATGGTATTCCTTTATTTCAAGCTTACGGGTTGTAGTATTTGAAAATGTGATCTCCTGCAGAGATGTATTGAAAAAAAATGAAGAATGTGGAAATAGGAACTTTATTTATTAAAACAGCCATAAAACCAAATATTAAGTCGAAAAATAAATTATTAGTGGAATACATATTGCCTCTTTTACTTTTAACCATATTCACAAAATCAAAGAGTGCCTAATACTGTTGGCAAAGGCTTTCGTTCATGACGATCTCATGACGAAACCTGAAATTCGATCTTCATCCATCATTAAAATTTCCAGCGTCCCGAATCATAATTATCTGAAGTCTGATTAGATTAATTAATTAATTACATCGCTTTGAAGGCGCTTTGGCAGGTTCGCCAGCAATCGGAGATGCTAGGCAAACAGCACCCGACCCGTTGGGAGATCAAAACTGGCCGAACATGGGCAGCAAGCAGCTCTTGGCGAGGAAACAAATTTAATAACGCCTAACCAGTTGCATTGTATTCAAAGAGTCCGTATTACGAATGTTATATATACTGCTAAAGCCCGGCTAACTACACATATTCTCATGCGGATTACTCGTTATATGAATACTGGAACACACGCACACGGCCATTTGGGCCTCCTTATACAGCGCTGATTACTATCGGCCGCTAACTCGCGCCGCGTACCAACATCAAACAAACAAAAACCGTAACCGATTTAAAATTTCAACCGAGATACACAGGTGCTGTGCCGTGGAGAAAAACAGGAGGAAAAAGAGCAAAAAAGCGCTTACTTTTGTTACACTGTATATAGGTAAGCGCGGACGGCCAGCGCAAGGACGCGCGCTCAGGTCCTTGGGGCGCGCCGACTAGCGAGCTGGTCCGCTGGCGGCCAAGCGCGTTCATTTGCCTAATGGCTGGTCTATTGTTTCTGGACAGCAGTCTAGCGCTTCTAGACGGAAGATATATGTCCGCTGTCCTGAAATGTCCACGCTGGTTTCGTTCACAAACCCGGTGCGCGGATTTTAGACGAGAGATTAATTAGTGGCTCCTTTGTTGCGTGCCCTCCGCGCTTCTCAGAGGCCCTAATCCCTGCGTTATCGCCAAATGGTAATTATGTCCCTCCTGCGGCCACACTATGGGGTGGTTTCTTCATTATATCGATAATCTATGATGACTGCTGATTAGATCGTGTTTAATAATCAATACGGTTCTTTTGTATGGCCAAGATCGCACATTCGGAACTGATTTGGCAAAACGCAATTAACTAAAGCAGACGTTATACAGTCATGTTCGAAATAAAAAATAATAAAACTCCTGTCGGGTAAAAGTTCTAGAATATTATATAAATACGTAACCTTTCTAACTAAATGTAGAGAAAAACTAATTTTATCGACTGGAAAAGCATTCCACTTTCATTCATTCTACAATTAGATATTATAGCAAAGGTGACATCCATTATGGGCATGGCGTGTGTTTTCAGAATAACTTCGTAGCTATTAAAGCTAGAAAAAAGAATTTAATTTAAACTTCCTGGCATCTAAGTAAACTAACCCCAACCCTCTATGTTGATAGCTGGTTTCCACGATTCGTTTGAAGTTGATACTAAACACTGGGGGTAGTAGACTGTCAGATTAATGACTAGCTTAAAAATCCAGCAGCGCAGAAAGCTTACATTTTTAATTAAAATGGAAAATTTCAATCGGATCATCTAGCATCGGTTAATGTATTTAACCTCTTTTAAATTTCTGAAAGGAAAAAGTGCGGATATACAAATCGAAATTGAAAGCAGCGTGATTTTTTTTTCAACATCAGAAGCATCGTCATGGTCAAACAGACTCTTGATCATTTAACGGTCAATCAAACACTTTGTCGAAGAATGGCAGGTAAATTCTCTATCAGGACAACGCTCCAGCTCATAATATCGTGTCTAAAAAACTGTTTTTGGTAAATATATGTATCACAGTACTGGAGTATTTGTCAGAATGAAAGTAACTGCACAACAATCAAAATTGAGTATCGTAGGCATGTTGCCCCTGTTGAACAAACAAATTGCTAGTTGATGAACAATGAAAAGCGAGATGAGGAAAAAGTATATTTGCGGCCAATTAGTATTTTCCCTGTCCTGTCAAAAATTTTGGAGAAAGTAATACATTTTCAATTTCGTCCTTATTTGGCAGATAATAATATTTTACCAACACACCAATCTGGATTTAGATCTGGTTACAGCTGCACTACCGCCCTGCTCAATGTTACTGATGACTTAATGACAGCAAATGATCAAAATAAAATGTCTGTGTTAGTTCTTTTAGATTTCAGCAAAACTTTAGATACCATCGATCACAACATTTTGTTTTAAAAAACATTGGTCTCTCAGATAGTGCTGTTGCTTTATTTAGAGATTATTTGACAGGCAGGAAACAGAGGCTGCAGTTGGAGTCGTCAGCATACAGATCAATAACTAGGGGCGTTCCACAAGGGTCTATTCTAGGTCCACTTCTATTTACAATCTATACGCTTGGTCTTTGTGATGTAATTAAAACTTGTTCACTGCATATGTATGCTGATGATACACAGCTGTACCACTCTTTTGAATACAACGATCGGCAGCAAGCCTTGAGCGAGGTCCAAGCCGATTTAAACGCCATTGCTACGATATCTTTAAATTACCATTTGATAATAAATCCTCTAAAATCTGTGGTAATGATGTTTGACAATAAACAGAGGGTGGAAGAATTAAGGTCTCAAGTAGATTTAAGCATCAATAACAAACTTATATCTATTCGGCCAGAAGCAAAAAATCTTGGTTTGATTCTAGATAATAGTTTTAGATATAATGCTCACATAACTTGATGTGTTAAACAAGCATACGCCTGTTTAAAATTACTTTATCCACATAGACAATACATTTCACCAAAAATTAAAGCACTGCTTTGCAACACTCTAGTTTTAAGTCATTTTAAATTCTGTTCTCAACTATATGGACCTTGTCTTACTAGGGAAGTTTCTGAGAAAATTCAACGAGTTCAAAATTCATGTATACGTCTTATCTATGGAATCCGGAAATTTGATCATGTTTCACACAAATTGTCAGACTTATCATGGCTAAATATGAAAAACAGAAGGTTGCTGAGTGCTGCTTGTCTTTATCATAGAATAATTACTGAAAAGTGTCCTCCTTATTTATATAATAAAATATCTTTAGGGATGATGTACATACTTCAAATTTGCGATTCAAAGGTGGGATAACGCCACCTCTTCATCGAACAGCTCTATATGAAAGACCATTTTCTTATAATATTTGCAAAGTCTACACTCTCATCCCACATTTCTTAAAAAATTATTCTGTAAAACAATTCAAAAATAAATTTAGAGAAGTTTTTCTGAATACGCAAACTGTATAGCTCCTCTTCTTTTAATCGTTTAAATTTATCAAAATACATGAGATGGAAGAAAGCAATAAATATTATCCTGTAGTTTTGCATGCGTTGTTTTTTATGTCTTAATGCGAAAAAAGTGTTCTTTCTAATATACAGGGGTCCAATGGAAGAACAGCTACTGCGCTGCAGCAACTGATTTGGATCCCTGAGGTTTCCCCAAACAATTTTCTTATATATACATATTTATGATATATTGTTATGTAATTGTGGAAACGAATAAAATTATTATTATTATTATTATTTACATAGACGATAATAAAAGTATGCGGGTGTGTATCGTATGGCTCGCGGTAAGAAGCCTGATGTCAGTTTTCAGGTTGCGCGAGCACCTCTGACGTCACCTAACGACTGTCATCGAAATGACTACCGGGACCGACAGCTTAACATGCTCTCCGAGGCACGGCTAGTTGTGATTTTACTACCACTATAAGTCGAACACCCGTCTTAGTGCCGACCGCCGCGAATGTTGCTTAACTCTCGAGACTGTTTGTCCAGTACTTGGAGCCTGCGGCTATACAACGAGTGGTAATAAAGGTGAAACCGTGAGATTTGAACAATATACACTTTATAAATAAACCATGTATATACAGTGATTCCATAAATGAAAATCGGCAAAGTTGTTAATTTGTTAACTATTACTGAACATAATGAAAGTAGGTTTTGATGACCTATACGTAGGACCAAACGTTAAACGCATTTTCCACCCCCTCATAGGCAAAGACAGATTCCGATATTCCGAGATCTAAATATTTCGCATATGGACTGGCAAAAGTTAGTATCGGTGAAAAAAAATTACCTAACTTTCCAGACTACTAAAATATGACGAACTGAATTGAATAACTCTGTTTGATTTTTTGTTTTAATGTATTATTTCGCTAAAGCATGCATCCCCACTGTTTGATAATTAAGCTTATCTTCATATAAAATGAGTAAATAGTACGGATAATATAATACATAATATGATTTTATTGCTAGGTCTACCTAACTGCTTTATTTAAAGTTTTTCTTAAAGCGAATACGAGAAAAACGGTATATTTAAAAGATTGTTAATTTTATTCGTGGAATATGGTGGATGCGTAACACACTCCAACAACTGCCTAATAAATCAAAAGTATAATGATTAAACCAAGTAATAATTTATATAATAATATAATGAGAAATGTTAATTAACAAAAATAAACGTGATTAAGACAACACACCGAGCTTGCTACCTTGCGTGCGAACGAAATCCCAGGACACTGCGATGAAGTCACCCTACGTACCAAAGTTGTAAGCATCAGTAATCGGTAACTCGAGACGCGCGCTATCACAGCTGCAGTCAGATTGCTTGAATCAAACGTGAAGTGGCTCCAATTCACTGCTAAACAGCATAGCCTCAAACTTACGTCCTTCACATCTCTCCCCCCGATGCAGCCAATAAACTCTCAAAAAGCTGGGCCACTTCGATCTGGCCCCAATACGCCGTGAAAGCAAGCAAGCGCTTATTAAACAGTTTATATAATGAAATCCCAGGATACTGCGATGAAGTCATCATACATACCTAAGTTGTAAGCATCAGTAATCAGTAACTCGAGACGCGCGTTATCATAGCCGCCGTTAGACTGCTTGAGCCAAACGTGCAGTGGCCCCAATTCACTGCTAAACAGCGTATACTCGAACTTACGTCCTTCACATCTCTCCTCCCGTTGCAGCCAATAAATTATCAAAAATCTGGGCCATTTCGATCTGCCCTCAATACGACATGAAAGCAAGCAAGCGCTTATTGAACAGTTTATATAACGAAATCCCAGGATATTGCGATGAAGTCATCCTACGTACCAAAGTTGTAAGCATTAGTAATCAGTAAGTCGAGACGCGCGTTATCAAACGTGAAGTGTCTCCAATTCACTGCTATCCTCAAACTATCACATCTCACCCCCCCCCCTTCTCCACCGCTGCAGCCTATAAACTCTAAAAAAACTGGGCCAATTCGATCTGGCCCCAATGTGCCGTGAAAGCAAGTGAATACTGAACAGTTTATATTCATGAAATAAACATTACTCATGTTTTGTTTAATCTTTATAAAAAAAGAATGATCAACAAAAAGTAGTTTAGAATAAAAAAATCTTAAATGACTGGTTTGTTATGATAGGACCATGGCTATTTAGCTCCGTATAGCGAGCCGCCATTGTTTTAATTCAATTTATCCTTTATCTAATAGACTTGTCTGTCTGGGACACTGGTCCGTCCGGGACGCTGTTTCAGCAGCCAAACCGTAAGAGATAGAGAAAAAAGTTATGAAAGTTATATGTTTGGAATGGTCATGTCAGGTCAGGAACCGAATTTCAGTCACGTGACACTTCCGGTTTTCGAGAAATCACAAAAAGACCGTTTTTCAAATAGAACGCGTATTAAATAAAAACTGTTTCGGCCGCCAAACGTAGCTGCGACCCTCTGCGCCTTAAATCCTCGATCGGTTAGGCAACCACTTTGACACCTTCTAGGTCTGGGTGGTTGCCTAACCGATCGAGGTTTGAAGGCGCATTAAATGAGACATTTGTCTCACTGGACTGCTAGTATCTAAATAATTTCATAAGTTTATTGACTGGGAAAGGGTAGCGTGCTCCGATCTAGGCACTTTGCAATTTTTTTTTGAGCTAATGGCTAACGGATAACCACTGCATCTTTTAAGTTCACGTTTCGCTTTATTTTAAATCGTTTTCAAGACTTGTAGAAGAATTCACAAGTTTACGGAACAATATTTATACAATCACAGTTACGATATATTACTAAAAATGCGTGTGATGTGAACACACATAAATATTTTATTGCAGACACGTGCAAGATGGAAAACTTAATTAACGATTTGGGTCAAGCTGTAGGTTTAATGGAAATTAAATGATGTTATTGCTTACATGTTACACAAAATATATAAATACAACTGAAAAGGGTTGAAATTATTTGATTTTACGTAAATTTAAAACATGGTTGCGGAATACTGGAATTAAAATACGAGTTGTTTCTGCACGAGCAGTCGTGAAGAATAGAGGCATGTGCACATTACATATTGTTTGTGAATACGAGGGTGGTTCGAGAAATGCAGTTGCACGTTCAAGTATATTTGTTTTTTAAATCGAAATTGAAAGAAAATTTGTTATTGGACATAGCTAATAAGAGGTGATAGAAAACACTCTAAGTGCATATCTTTTTAAAAATTTCAAGTGTGGGGTGTACCAAATTTACAGCGCATTACTATGACGGTACGTTTGTTCATCTTAGGTTCCATGGCTATAAGTCCTGAATTGTTGACATGAGTGGCTACATCACAGGTCTTAGGTTTTACTCGTGACTAACTTTTATGTTGAATTATTCTTGAATTAACCCTTTGTGAAGTTTGCCCAATTTAAGTTGAATTACATCTATTGCAATTTATTTGCTAAACTAAATACGTTGTTTGAAGGGTTGTAGTCTCGCCTTTGAGTTTTGGAGAAGTAGTCTTTTAAGATGTGGTGGTGTTTATCTGCTTTATATAGATGATAATATTTTGATGTACGTATATTAAACTTTTATAGATTGATGGGGTTTGTAGGTTTTTTTTGTTGGACATTTCAAAGTGTTGTCCTCCTATTGGTATTCTTGAAGAGCAACTGGAACTTAATAATGAAATGTATAATTATTCAATTTTACTATATTCCTTAATTTATTGATTTGTTGATGTGGAAATATGTATGCAAAAAGATAATTTCTTATATACAATGCTTAAACCACAGTTTGTTCATAGTACCCTCATCCTGAATTTATTAAAATTACAATATACATCTTGCGCTAGGGTAATCAAAAACATTACACGCGTTCAGCTAGTAAAATTCGATTACTAGTATTGCTAACCCACCGCTTTAACCGCTAGACCACGCCATCAGAGCAGGTGGGTCGCTTCTGGCTAGATTTTACGATATTGAGCCTGTATCTGTTGGGTTCCATTTTCATGAAGGGTCAAAACCTAAGCTATGTGCCAATTATGACCTTTATCTATTCCTGCATTAAAGCAAAATTAGACAATATTTTACACATAACACCCGAGGCCGTAATAATATAAGACATGCCACAAAAAAGAAGAAAAAAGCTTTGTCTTTGCTCAAACATTGTAAAGTTTCAATGTCACATTACTGATTTTTAAATTTATATCTTAGACTACTCGGATAGAAGAGCCAGACTTTAGCAATCTTACATATAGCACAATTTGCACAGTACACCTTTGATAACAAAATATAATTATACAGAATGAAAGAGTAATTTTTGATGAACCGTTGCTAGGGTAAAAGCTTCAAGGGATTAATGAAAATCGAGCATGGCTATTAACTTAATACATGTATAAGCAACTGGAGTCGTTCAAAGTATGAATTAATGCTAGCTGTAACTGCACACATCTGCTCTATGATTTTAGATCTCAAGTATGTTGCACATAACGAAATTACATTGGAAAGAGATGTATTATGGGAATTATAGAATATTGATGCAAATAAAACTGTTTAATAAGGTTTTTGGCTATAACAATAATTTTAATTACGTTAAATTCCATACTGCTGTTAAGTAAAAATCTATCGCTGAATATAGTCATTACTAGTAAATATGGAATCTACTACGTCACTTACTGAGTCACTGAGTGTTTTTTTTTTGTTAAGAAACAATATTTATACGTTTTCTATGTTGCGTTTGCTTTAATTGTGTTCTATTCCTGCATGAGCTACATGTGTCCAAGTTGAGCTCTACAAATTCTATTAAAAAAAGACGATGTAAATAAAATATGCAGATGTATGTCCGACTAATATTTTGCTCAAAACTTAACACGAATAACTTGTAATTTTTTTTATTAAAGCATGTCACATGAAGCTACATCACAGTTTGGTAAAAAGTAAAATGTGCTTCATATTAATCAAACAAGAGGAAAAATTGTACCTTCCTCTCCCGATTAACTTTTCTCGTTGACTCAGCCACAGTCCAATTCATTTGCTTCAGTAAAAGGGCCGCTTGCACGCCTCAATTTCCCCATATATGCACCTTCTTCTATCTTGCAACACATTTATAACATGGATTTAGTCTATTTCAGGTGCTGCACTTTTGTGCTTAAACAATTATGATATCGAAAACGACATTACAAGTCAGAGCTAAGCCATGAAACATTGCAGACCGCTCAAGGACTACATGTAAATGAAATTTCATCCCATTCCGGTGCAATTTGGCTGGGAATCTCAAAACGTAAACTAGCTTACGAACGATATGGCGTGTTTACATACATTTTTATATTTTGGTATTATGTTAAAAACTAACCAGACCTTACAACACATAACTAACTTAGTTTAATTATGTACAATTGATAATATTCCTAATAAATAAAGTCCTTTTGAAGTTTAGTCACATAACCTCACTTATCACTAAAACTGCATAAAATAGACTTAAGAATAGCTGTGGGATTTTCTGTGTATCATAATGTTGTTGATTAACTAGAGCTCTTTGAAAATCAAAAATAAAAACTTATCAACCATTTTTAATATTCAAATCCCACCTAAAGTGCACATGTTGGTCCTGTCTACAGCAACATTTATAGTTAGTAATTCATTTGATTTCTCGCTTCTAAAATAATTCTAATTATGTATAATCTACTCTATCGAACTGAATGATTATTTTTTGAATGGTTGTTTTAGAATACTTTTTAGATTTGGCAATGCATTCACTAGTGTTTAAAAACTATTGATTTGTCAATGTTTAAGTGTTAGACAAGAGTGTATGGAATTTCCCTACACGCCTGAACCTCACCTTGTGGATCTTTTACCTTTTAATTTTTTAATGATATTTCATCTTTATTAAATAATAATCTGTAATGGAGAAGAAAATGAATAAAGGCCATTATTATTATGATTAATTAGTTGTTTTCTGACTAATGGAACTGGCATTTGGACTTATATTAGTCGCCAGTCCTGTTGTAAATTTTCCCACCGTTGAGGTATCAGTCTCTCCTCATTGAGGAGGTTAAGGCATTGAGCCCTCGCGTCGTATTGGGGAATTTGAGTGGAGCCGGAACTAGATTTTTGTGGCCGTTAATGCCGTTAGAGTGAATCCAGGTTTTCTGTTCTAGAATCGGGGGATCTAATTATCCTTTTAACATCTATTTATTGCATTCTTGTGAAAAGATAATAAAGGTACATAAACATTACAAAAGATCACAATATTTCTTAAAAATAACAATGCCTACAAGTGGACTTATTACGACACCTCATATTATTTCAGAGCAAGAAGTATTTTTAAATATTCTTTAATACAACGATAAAACTGCTGATGTTATGTTTTAAAATACAGGTTTAAATATTAGGCTAAATAAAATATTTAATCAATTTGTATTAAGATAAGCGCATTTTGAAACACAAGTGGGAGAATCAAAGGCATTCTTTATTAATAGATCTAAATAAGAACGTTACTACCGTTTCGTTTTGTTGGTATTTGTTTTGTGTATTAATTTTATTGTTTTCTGGCTTAAAATCTTGCTGACAGCTATAATAAAGACTGGCAATTTCATAAATGTAGAAAATTTGTCGCATTTCAGTCTAAAAATAATATAAGATACATGTTCGTCTTCCATAATACTATACTTCATTGATTACCAGATTAGTACTGCTCAGATAAGGTCAGTGTTACTACTACACTTTAAAATTGAAATCTGAAAAATATTAAGAAAGAATAAATGAATAATCGTACTAGAACGAGGCGAATGCTTTAAAACAAATGTAGTAGATTGAGATTCCGTATTTCTAAATGTTTCACTCATAATTCAACTGCTACGTTTTCAAGGTTTCAATTAAAGTACTGAAATTATGCAGATGTTCGCAATCGCTCTAATTTCTGAAGCCTTAGTGTTTTCTTTCAATGTCAAATTAGTTATTGATCTATTTTATATTTTAGCATTGCCACCATATCGATTTCAAGTATACCTGACAACGCACTTCAATACCTTGTAAAGTTAAAGACTCGTGCATTATCCTCCTCTATATCAGATTTATCTGAATAAAACAAGTAAGACTCAAGTACTGGAAAATAGCGTACTGTAATTAGTAAAGGTAAGTAAACGCGAAGCCTGCCTGCATTTCTCATTAAACGGTGCAATTATATAAGAAGATTGTTTCTTATTATCGATGTTACTATACATCACAATCGATTTATTTTAGATAAATAGCTTTAACATTAGTTGTAATTTGCTAACCTGTTACATTCCTGTGTAATTTTAGCATTCGATGAGGTAAACCTAGTAATTATTAGAAAATACGAAGAAATTATATAAAAAATAAGAGGTTAAAATGTTACCTTCTATAAGACATTTATTAAATATACAGCTGGTTAATTTTATACTAAACGCTGACGTAGTATGTCTGTATGTATTATCGGTAACCTCATTTTACCTTGCGGTGTAGATGCTGGTGCTTTATACGCTTTATCATCTAGCGGTGCAATGCTAAATCTGTTACAGTTTCGGGTTACAAAGTTGGAGCGCGCCTTTTGTGCTTGCGTAGCAACCATTGTGTTAGGCATGTGATTTAGTGATGTGTTGACCTTGTTACTCTATCTCTTAGGTCTGTGGTCCTGAGTAGAGCACAGTTAATTTATGCCCAACTGTGAATGGTCTCACCAAACCCGATACCGATCTACAAGGCTGCGAAAAAAATCCGCCGACTGTGGGATTCGAACAGAGGACTTGCTTAATGCAACCATTCTACCAACTGCGCTATTTGGCTTCTCAACACTGACGTAGTAATAAATTAAATTAGAAAAAGTAGAATGGCAAAAGTGAATCTGGAGAATGTTATAATTATACAGGGTGTTTTTGAAAGTGTATTTCTCCCTATCGTGTTCAGTACAGGGTGAATTGGTTTTTATTATGGAACATACAGGATTGGTTAAATTAACAAAGTTGAGCAACATTTTGAGGAATACCTGACGTCGTGCTTAAATTTCACCTCCAACCTTCTTGAAATATCCTCAAAATAAAAAATCGACGGATTATTTAATATCAAATAATTTCATAACCACTTGCTTAAAATAAAAATAACTATTAGTACTTGTATAACCTTTTTCGTACAATTCAATAAAATTATTAAAGGTATTCCCTCTCCACTTGAAATATTTCAAACTGTACAATATTATTTTTTATCTCTAATTTGTGTAACAATAAAACGAGACAAACGTTCATATTCTCATCCATTTCAAATATCACAACAAGCACTTCATAGTTTTCTGCGGATCGTTGTAGTTCAATATTGGTCATTAGAAGGTCATGAGTTCGATTCACTACGTCTGCGAAATATTTAAAAATAAAAATGTGGATAAATATCATAACCGTCGCCTCACCTTGCGCAAATAAATAAACAGTTTGTTTTTATTGCCATAATAAGCATAATGACTCTAATTTGGTGCATATTATGGAAGCGAGGCTGTAAAAGTTATGGTTCGGATGATCGGCTTTTCGTTTTCGATTAATCGTAAAATTACACTCAAGTGTAAATTTAATTAATGGCCATGATTTTTATCTAAAAGCTGCAGTTAACTAGAGGTCGATATGAACACGGGGACTCGCGGCTTCCCAGGTCATAATCAACCCATACGAAACCATAATCAGCGTGACATTATAATTAATTAAGAAAAATTAAAGTCTAATTATCATGCAGATGTTCGTTATTTACCGGTCGACCGCAGGATATCGGATTTTAATAACGACTTTTATTAATTGCGCCAATTAAGTGTTCGAATTACCATAAATAAGAGCGTCTAAAAATATTTAATTATTCTGAAACAGCTCCAGACGTTGTATTAAATTAAATTCTCTAAGAATAGACCAATGCAACATATTTGAAAGCCTTTTCTCCCCCGATTTAAATAAATCGAACTGCAGCGGCGGCGTTCGTTGTAATTAAAGAATGCAGTGGGGAGCGCGGCCTTAATTATGCAATATCGCTTATAAATGCACCCTCGCCGTTAAATTATTTTTAGAGCCCTCGAAATGACTAATAAGTAACGCAAAATAGTGCACGTATCGCCAATTAATATTCAAACGCTACAAACAAAGGCCGAGTATTTCAATTAAGAAATGCTGTTTTAACTTAATCTTTTCTTTTCTATCGCTATAGCAGTGTAGAGGTGTTTATGATTTTTCTGCTCTTTCCTGGTCTTTCACCTCACACGTTGTTTCATTCTTTAAAAATTTTGCCATTCCACTAACCCACATGCATATTGGTCGGTCATGCGATATTACCCCGGTTTTACCTACTGTTTCACACGCGATGTTCAGTAACGTTTTTCCTGCATATGCAACAAATGATCTAACCAGCGCGACTGATGCTTTTCTACTTTATGGGGGATGGGATTAATGTGTAGTTCATCATGGTGTTTCATTTGAAATGCTATCCATTCTGGAGTTTCCTAGCCTACTAAGACTTGAGGAAAATACATTCACTTATCTGTTTCAGCAGCAGCTTTGATTAATATTCAAATTGTAAATTTTTAATAGTTCTCTTCTTTCTTCAACTTTTCTAGTTTTATTACTTCAATTTGTGATTGATTTCATCTACATCTAGATGTTTTAGGTCTTTGTATAGCATACTCTAAGTTCTTGTTGGTATTAGTTTCCATGGAATCTTAGTTGTGAGATGTTCATCTTCACTAGATCTTTCAAGTTCTGTATTAATTACAATTTTTCTCTGGTTATTTTATGGCGACTGCTCGTATTCCAGGTTTTCAAGATTTTTTTAAAGAAAGATCAACAGCGTGATTCAATACATAGCAACAAATAATATGTCAAAGAAATATACAAAAGAAGACAACTGGAAGATGGGACAGAGAAACTGATAGAAGAAAACGAGCATCTGAGAAGCATTGGAAGTTCTCTAGATAAGAAACAGAAAAATTAAATTAAAAGACAATAACATCAGGCAAATCATATAGAAGCAAAATCGTGAAAGAAGTTGAAGGATTCTATATCGACTTCTATGCACAAAATCAAGAAATTAAGAAACAACTAAAGATGAAAGTGAAACATTAACTAAGAAGGTATTCCAAAAATACCAGAAAGAAAATATAAGAGCACCCTTAAACTATATCATCACCATACTTGGTTTGAACAATAATTTAAATATACTGTTTGACGCTTTCACAGTTACTCGAATTATTCTTGTTAACATAGAATTTCGGCTTAGACCGCGTAGTCTTTGTGGACAAACACCCAGCATTCTCTGGATTAATGTGCCTGGCACCTTATGAACTCGAGCAAGGATCCACGCGATGGCCATGCTCTTTGGTGTCTCGTGTTGTTTGAACACCTTGAGAACGCGGATACTTAGGCAGATTTGGCCTTGTTGTTTGTGCACCCATATTAACTAACGTTTCGCAAGACCTGGTAGCTTGCATCATCAGAGTGAAAGTCCAACTAAGAAGTGAAGGTCGGTGTGGAGCTATTTATAGTCCTCTGCGCCAGCTGCTCGTAGGGACGTAACGCTGATTGGTCGTTCAATTACAGAGTAATTCGACGTGGCGTATGACGCACAATGGTTGTAAAGCTTTAGACCGTGTATCACAGGAGTCCACGTTTTACTAAGATTAAAACGATCTTGCCTGTTTATATTATTTCGATGTTTTTCTATTTCTATGGCTTCACGTATCACTCGTGGGAATGCTAAGTGTTTATCCACAAAGACTATGCGGTCTAAGCCGAAATTCTATGTTAACAAGAACAATAATTTAAATTTTCTCGTCACTTCCCTCTCTTTATGGACCGATTTTGGGGTTTTCTTTATATCAGCTTACCTGGAGATTCCATTTCGGGGACATATCTGCGATGCTATTGTTCTACCTTCTCGAAGAATGCCTATTATCCAACTAGATTTTTGTTCTATGATTTGTAATCTTAGTTTAATTAGTTTTATTCTGTGTCACAACTATTCATTTGTTGTAAAGTCTGTTCATCGTATTTTAATTATTCTCTGTAGGAATCTGTTAAAAGAAAGTTTGTAGTTTTCCACGTGACGCAGCTGTATAATGGCATTGATTTCATATTTGAATTGAACACCTTAATTTTGATAGTTACAGTGAAATAACGGCTATTCCAAATGTCGCTGGTGCTTTTTTACTCGTTGGTTGATGTCTTCTTCTGTACCTTCATTTATAGATATGAAACTTTCTAAATAGCAAAATTATGTTATATCATGCAAGGACTGATTGTAGATAGCGTTTGTAGTGATGACTATTGTTTCAAACTGTTCAGCAAGCAGGTTTAGATTCTTTTACGTGTCCCGATAGGTGTACGTATGTTGTCTGCATAATCTAGATCATGGACCTGATTTTGCAATCCCTATATAAAGCTCGTTCTTTGGAAATCAATGGTGGTAATAACCCAAGAAGGAGATGCTGAATAATAGTCGGGATAATCGACATTCTTGCTTAACTTCTGACATTGATTTAAGAAGTCTTCTTCATTGAATCGACTGCTCAACAATGGTAAAAATATTAATTTGATTTACACACGATCTGAAGAATAGTACAGCACCGGGTTTTGTGGATGAATTGACGAAAAAAGTCAGAAATCACACATATAAAACAGGGTTGAAGCACACAAATAACAAGAATCGTATTAAAAAAGGACGGAGGTAAACTGGAGAATTCTCATCTCAAATCATTACTATCACTATATAAATTGTTGACACATATAATAACTAAGACTTACTACTAAATTAGTTTCACCAAAGAGTTAAACATGGGGGGCTTCTGCAAGGGATTCATTACGTCAGATCATTTACTCACAGTAAGGACGTCAACAGAGAAACCGAGCACAACCTATCACTATACTTGACCTTTTGATAGAAAAGGACTATGGTAATAAAAAAAGGACTAGATTACCCGCGTATATTACAGATATATACAACTAATCCATTCTATGTATGACAACGTCGAAACAGACAATATACCATTTCGAAGAGAAGCAAGGCAAGGCGAAAGTCCGAAACTGTTCATAATAATAATGGAAAATATATTCAGGAAACTAGAGTGAGAACAGTAATTAGCAACGGGAAAACGTTCAATTACGAGCTGAAAAATGTATCATAAAAAAATAATGAACAATCAAGAAGTAGACACGGATAAAATGGAAAAAACTAAAACAAACCGCAGAAATCGACAGAAAAATTAGACAATTGTACTCAGCATTTGGGGAATTAATACTAAATGTATTTCTCATATTAGTACATAGTGTCCCAACCCAGACTCTGGCAATAAACATGTAATAGACGTTATGCAGAATACCGCAACTTTGAAATGGAAATGATCTGGAGGTTAAGTTCAGCTATCGTTACGACGTGGATATTAATTAATTCCATTTTGGTTGTGTACATTGTATAAATTCAGGCGTTGCCTTGCAAATTAGTTATTTAATCAAGTTCCTTTCCATTTCAAGTTGTATAAATCCAAGCTCCACCTTGTCAAATTATAGTTGTTTAACGTATTTAACCTGTTAGAAGTACTTCCTGTGATGGGTAAATAATTTTATACTGTTTAAACTACTTATGTAGCTATATTAAGTCGCTAATTAGCTAACCTAACTTTTACACTGGTACCCAAACAGATTTCGAACTTAATAATTTTCATATACGATTTCTGCCACCCTGTTGGCATGGCCTGGATGAGATAATCTTCTTATAAAAGAACAAACATTTAGTTTGGGGAAGTGTGGCACATGGTAATCAGTCAGTGAAAATATTTATTCCAAATTGCTCATTTAAAGAAATTGCATTATTGCGTTAACTTTTTGGATTCTTCTCAGAAACAATTCATTGGTGAAAACCTCCACAAAATGTCATGATTTTCTGGCTACTTTCCTTAATGATCGCAACTAAGAGGATGCTGAATAACAATTACCCCCCCCCCATACCCGGATAATCGCTGAGTTGGTTAAAGATTCGTCCCTCGAAATGACTAATAATAAGTAACGAAAAATAGCGCACGTATCGCCAATTAATATTCAAACGCGACAAACAAACACAGGCCGAGTCTTTTCAATTAAGAAATACTAAACGCTCCTAATTGGCACTTAAGCGCGACAAAAAATTAATTAAAACGTCCGAGGAACAACGCG
Source organism: Agriotes lineatus (assembly GCA_940337035.1). Lineage (NCBI taxonomy): Eukaryota > Metazoa > Arthropoda > Insecta > Coleoptera > Elateridae > Agriotes > Agriotes lineatus. The sequence goes on along the minus strand of CALNHX010001997.1, from coordinate 3,799 downwards.
TTTAATTTAAATCAAAACATCTGCGTATATCGTTAATGCACTCCGTATAAGGAGGCGATATAAGGAGCGAGGGAAGGTAGAGCCACCGCCCTCAATCATTTTCAATATGAAATTTTTATGTATTGATCGAGTTTTTTAGCGAGCAGAGGGGGTTTATTGGGGGGCAAGGGAGGCTCCTTGTGCTGTCACCTCGCCGGACACTGTAGACCGATGGATTTTTAATATCATTTTAAGAAACACGGCTCAATCTTATGAAATTGTAAAGAGGTCGAGGCCGGCCTGGTCCGCGAAGGGTGTCCTCCGCTGGGGCTGTCAAGTGCAAGGAGCGTGTGTGTTCGACTTATCGCAATCAGCGTGTTTGTTTAATTGAATTTGACCAGGGAGGGCGCAGGGCGACTTGTTAAGTGCCGCCTGTAAGAGATTTTATCGGCACCCGTTCTTGAAACCCAACACCACAGGACCGATCGTTGACTTCCACTCGGAAGGTGGAGTGCCCTACGCAATAAAGCATTTTTGGAACGAAGGAACGGTTTCGCGCCCACGCCGCATTTAAGATGTATTTTTGTTTTCTGTTGATATTGTTTCCAACGCTGGGGCGATGGATTTGCAGATCAAAATATGAAATCTTGACATGGAATACTAAGGATGTCACTATTTACGGCAGTGCCAGTGGCACATTTAATGGTTGTTTGGATTTTGTTTCACAAATATCTACCTACCGCCCCCTTTAGCCAGTTATCAAAACAAAATAATTGCAAACTCGAATTTATATTTTCAAGAAGCTTTCAAAATATGAAATATCTCTCGTTAAAAAATATGAATATTGTTTAAAATGATAATTACCTCCTATTAGAAAAAACTTCCATGAAGACATTTATCGATGCCCTAAGTTCCAACTTTGATGTAATTCTAAGGATAGGCAGGAGAAGCCTGGGCAATGAAAAAAGTATGAGACACAAATCTTAGAAAATTCAAAACAATGTAACACAAATTAAGACAGATATAGTTACTAAACTTATAGTTATGCCATTTGTTATTTCTTAGCTCCGAAGTTTTGTAATCTCAAATGCTTTACAATGTTTTTAGCTACTCAAATTGCTAATTAAAACTTTATTTATAAATTATCTTAGTAGCCAAGCATTCTGCCCTTTTATGCTGAATAGTTAAATATTTATTACAATGGCTAGCTTGGAAACATAATATCCTTAAATCATGTGTTAGGCTGTGACAAATTAGCGCAAATGACAATTTTACTAGATTGCTATTATATCTGTTGCAAAATTGGTTAAATAATATTGCCAAGTTCTGAATTTAATGGTGCCTCTATTTACTGCTTGAAATCAGTTCTAACGCAATTTTGATATGAAATTAAATAACCAATTACAACACTTATTCACACAGGTAAGCGATAATCCTCTTTATTATTTCGCATGTGTAAAAGGATGCTCCCTCTACGACAACGAACAGCACACAATCCCCAACTACCTCACTTCTACGCTATTGTCGGAACAGCACGCTGGACTGCAAATCTGCTAGGAACTGCTTTCCAACACCTCCTCTGGCTAGAGACACGTGTAGTCACGTATGGTAAAGGGCTGCGACCTCCTGACGTTTCGCCTGTCCAAACCGGCTGCAGCGGGACCCCTGTTCCGCAACTTGGCACCTTCTTCCATGCAAAACCAACCTTGATGTGGAAGAAACCAGTAACACTTCAGCTTACTGACCTGCCCGTCTGTTTGCTATTATTTTGATACAAAATTAATAAGTTAATTTAGGGCAAATCACCACACAATTCTCAGGTTGATTTTTATACTGTGCACTTTGCCTGTCAGTAATTTAAGGCTAGTTAAAAGGAAATGTATTAGCTGATGTTCAAAATAAAATGGTTGAATCCTCCTTTCTTACTATTTTTTTTATTATTTAAGCTAGCTCTCGGCAAACACAAAACTGCTTACCTCAGGTTGGGTTCAGAAATTTACTATATTCACAAATTAGTAGTTCACTTTAGATTATACGCGGTTCTGGTAGATAAAATTTACAATCTGTCAGATGACACAAAAACTTCGCCAGTGAAAAAAGAATCGTGAAGTTAACAAGGAATCGTCAGGTAATTTGATTCAATTATCGCTTGGCAACAAAACCTCCACTTCATTGTTACAGGAATGACGTAGATAGCACGCAATCCATTCACTTTGAATTTTGGATTATTACGGCGTAGCTGGACCCTTGGATATGCGATAGCCCTCTTCAGCAAGGTTCAATCTCGTATTTTACTAAGTTTCCCGAACTCTGACGCTCAAATTTACAAATAGTTCCTACCTCGTACAGATGTCCAAACTTAGCACGAAGATGGTCGGAGATGATTTTGTTAATTAGAAATTAGTTTTGATATGAAAATACACAAATGGAGTAAAGTTTGATTACATAAGTCTTAAATTAACATTTTCTTAAATCTAAAAAAAACTGTCCTTTGCTTTCATTGTTCTTTCCGTTACGCACACAAATGTTTTAAAATCACTGCTCTGCTTTTTCACTTTGTCTTATTAATGCACTGGAAACTAAGTTCAAATTTACACACGCTGCTCGCTTTCCTTCTTTTCCGTTGCCTAATTTCGGGATTGCTCTTTGCAATTTTCTATTATCATTTATTCCGATCTCATTTACCTTTCAGATTGCTTGCCATTCACTGACCTGTACTTTTATTAATAATTACGCTCATTTAGTCTGCACATGGCAAACCTTTGTGTCAATTAATCTTGTTTGGCCTGGCGTTAAATGTGCACAAACCTATTTTATTTAATTATATTACTTTATTCAAACTCTCTGAAATATTCTTTGCTTATGCGTGCCTTTATCAATTTAATTACTACTTCTCGCATCTCATTACCAATGCATTTAATACTTTTGTTATTGTTTTAAATTGCAATTTCATAAAATATCTTAACTCGGTGCTTTATTGACTTGGTTAAATATTTTGCATTGCAAACAGAGCCAAGTTGTAGGCTTAAAACCCTCTCAATATCTGCTCCCTAATTGCTTCCCAAAGGCCTCGAATCGCAGTCTTTCAAAAACTACCTTTCATGTCGCCGATATTTATACCACACTAGCTGTTACCCGCGACTTCGTACGCGCGATAATTAATTATAAATTAAAAATAAATATAACTGCCGATCAAACAGCTAGTTGCGGGTACAATATCATAGCAATATATGTACTACATCTGCAGTTTTATGCAATAGTGTCTCTTACACTCTACTTTCCAATTTCATGCATGGCTGCTTCTATTTATTATTTACATCTTTTAAAGGACATTTCCCACCTTCTTCTGCCGTTTGAAGCCTTGCCCAAGTTCTAAAGATTAATCTGTCTTCTGTCATGTGTCACAACTTTAAATTACCGCTTTATAATTTTTGATTTTCTCGATGAATGTCTTCTATATATGGCTTTGTCTTGAGATATCACGGCTGCTACGCCAGATGCTTATTTTTTGTCATTTAGACGTGACCAAACCTGTCCACAGTAGTTCTTCTTCGGTTTTAATGTCTACGACATCTTGCTTGCTAAAGCACCTTCCATCTTTCTCAATCTCTTCAGGTCTACATCCGCTTCCCTCAGACCTCCTGCTTTTACAGAGGAGAGGGAGTAAAGAGATTCATTCCATAACTTCGAGATGTATCTTTAGTTCATTTTGTTGGTATTAGTCGCATCACTTCGTTGCACCTATACTTCTTCGGCTACTCCACTTTGCAGTCCAACTTGTAGTCCGCGGTTCCCCAGACGGTATAGGTAGAACCGTAAC